>JALIZH010028172.1:0-11570 GCA_030522465.1 Rhipicephalus appendiculatus | reverse complement strand
TGTGGTGTGATTATATATAGTGTATATACACAATGTTTTATTATTTACATATTGATACAGTATATACACAATATTTTATTATTTACATATGGGGTAGCTGATGATAATGTTCAAGAGCTCTACGGACCACAAGGAGGGGGTTCCCCGGATTTTGTTTTAGTCATATATGACGTTAAGCTCAGGGGAACGTTTCCCTTTGAGTATAACGGCCTTGTGGTCCGTAAAGTACAAAGCCAAGGGATCGTGAATTGGATGTAGTCTGGAGTTTCAGAAGGCGAGTCTATACGTGTTCCCCCTGATGGTGGTGGGACGTTTGCCGCCGCTTCCCGCGTCCTCAACGCCAGGGTAGCAGCTTGTTGTCGGCGTTGCCGTTTTGCCTTTTGCGGGCGAGAGCGCGTCCACGATTGTTTTCATCCATGACAGAAAGAGAATGTGTGGTCTGGAACGCGCTTATTCTTCATCGTCATCAGCGTCATCGTTATGACGTATATTGGGTACATTCCATGTGCTATACCGGGATGGCAGAAAGAGAAGGTGTGGTCTGGAACGCGCTTATTCTTCATTGTCATCAACGTCATCGTCATCGTCATCGTGTGGCTACAACGGCGGGACGGCAGACAAGCCTCGACCCTAAGGAGCTTCGCCCTTAAAAATTCAGGACGCACGGGATTTCGACTTCCCGCTTCTTTAGCGGAGGTACATTGCGCAGACCGTATTTTGCCGTCGCATTTGGTACCTTTCTCACGTGGTGCAACCGCTTTACTTATCGATATTGTGCGATTATTTCTGTCGGCATTGTGTTCCTCTTTAGGAGCTTGCTCCTTGTGCACGGAGCTTGTCCGTCGCCGTAACCAGATAACGATGACGCTGCCATCACGGCACAGCACATGCAAGGTACCCACTATACGTCATGACGATGACGCTGACGACGATAAAAAATAAGCGCGTTCCGGACCAGACATTCTCTTTCTGCCATCACGCTGGCAGGGGCTGCGCGTGGCGCGCTTCCTTTCTCTTCGCCGGGAGCTCACTCAGTGCACTTCGCTAACGCTACTAGTTATGAACACTCAGGAAACCAAGGCAGCGGCGGTGAGAGCTCGCAAGGCAGCAGCAGCGCGGGCTCGCCGCCATGACCCTGCGGTGAGAGCACGCGAGGTTAGGGATGGTTGATTAAAATTTTTAATCGATTAATCGTTAATCGATTTGGCCTTTCATCGATTAATTGCTTTCGATGTGGTGTTTTAATCGATTAATCGAAATTGTTTATGGGCGCTTTAAAAAGGGTATTTCACTGCTTCAGAAGCATTGTTTGTGTTTGATCTCGACCGAAGTCTATCAGACACGCTAGAGAACACATGTGCACATTTGCACCTTCACGAAAATTCGCACTTTCGGCCAGTGGACACAGGGAAACCGTCGTCTTTGGGTGATGTCATGGATTGAAGGAACTGTGGCCATCGTCCATAGACGATTCGACAGCAGGTCGTATTTCCTCGAAGCCTGCCTACTCGAGCGCACCGAAATCCGGGGCGTTTTCGGCGGCGACACTGGTCGAAAAAACACACCGGAAACATGCAGCGTGGCTGAGGGTGACGAAATCCCGAGGAAGGCAAAGCAGAGGCGAGGAGGAAGAGGAAGTAAATAAGACGCTCGCACTTTGGGACGGCATCTTTTCTCCGTTTGTCCGTTAGATATTGCGGAAGCTCTCAATAATACTATAATTGCAAACTGACGTGATCTCTTCCTTGAGGTCACCCGTCCGAGATTTCACAGGAACATACCGGCCTCAGACAGACCATCGAAATACAGGCATCTGCGGGAAACAGAGCAAAATGAGTTTTTGCCCCCCGGTTAAAGTGAACGGAAGTTGCGCAAGTGTGCTTTGCATATTTCACCTCGTTTTTGCCTTAACTCGGCGCTACGCGCAATCCTACATCGTGCGTACATCCGGAACTGTATTGACGCATGCCATCATTTTATGAGCAATCCATTGTGGCTCATACACGTTTTGGGTGTGAAGACGAAGAGAACGTTTTTGTTGCTCTGGTGCTGGGGCAGACGTCAACTAGCTGTCGGTCTTTCTTCGCCCGCGACATTACTGGTGGAGGTGCTGGGTACATGTACCTTGACTGTGTCAGCCATCACTCCTAGCACCTTGGAGACAGCTACATCTCCCAGAGCAAGAAGCAGCCGCCGCCTGCGAGGGTTACCCCCCGAATTCGGTCCTCTGCCATCGAAACTCGAAAATATGACAACTCCAGCGACAAGCCAGGCGAGTCAAACCAGCGATGCCCATTGTTTTCCTCTCGCGCATGTTTTTCATTCGCCACAGACACCAAGACCGTTCCCTGGAGACATTTTCGAGGATGTTGATGACTGGCTCGACCACTTTGATCGGGTTGCCAGCATCAACGAATGGGACGACGCTCGCAAGCTGCGGAGAGTTTACTTCGCATTGGAAGATTCTGCTAAAACGTGGTATGAGAACCACGAGGGCTCCTTTTGCGACATAACAGGAGTTTAGCCAGCAGTTCCGCGACGCGTACCGCAATGCCGAAAGGAAGGAGAGGGCTGAACAAGCCATCTCGTGCAGGAACCAGCGGCCGAACGAAA
This sequence comes from Rhipicephalus appendiculatus, assembly GCA_030522465.1. Taxonomy (NCBI): domain Eukaryota; kingdom Metazoa; phylum Arthropoda; class Arachnida; order Ixodida; family Ixodidae; genus Rhipicephalus; species Rhipicephalus appendiculatus. The sequence goes on along the minus strand of JALIZH010028172.1, from coordinate 8,957 downwards.
GAGTTTCGATGTTTGTCGAGGACATGCTTCGACTCTTCAGGCGCGCGGACCCTGCCATGTCAGAGGAAAAGAAGGTACGGCACTTGATGCGTGGGGTGAAAGAACAGCTTTTCGCTGGACTCGTGCGCAATCCACCGACAACAGTCGCCGAGTTCATCAATGAGGCAACCACGATGGAGCGTACTCTCCAGCAGCGGTCGTCGCAATACGAACGCCACGGCACCCTCCAGCAGCGGTCGTCACAATACGAACGCCACGACATCACGGCCACTGCATGCTCTATCGGGTCTGACAGCGAGAGGCAGGCCCTCGCAGACTTCATACGAAGTATCGTGTGGGACGAACTACGACAACTCCATGCAGCGGGATCCGAACCACCTGTGGCAGCACTCGCGGAAGTAATCAGACATGAAATCAGGCAGGCAGTCGCACCACTTGCGCCACTCGCACCACCTGTACCTGAGGACCCCGTCCTGACATACGCGGCGGCACTGCGATCCCCTGCGCCACCGGCTACAGGCCCCACTATGCGACCAATGGTCCAGGCTACGCACCCATTCCAGGACACTGCTTCGAGTCCGCCTCCAGGCTCAAGGTTCCCGAGCGCACTCACAATCTGCCATCTGTGCCGTCTGCTTCAAGACAAAGTGCTAGCAAGGCAAGCACGTGGCTCACCTCGGATAACCGTCCCCTCTGCTATCACTGTGGCGAAGCGGGTCACGTGTACCGCAACTGTCAGTGCCGCCAACTTGGCCTCCGCGGCTTTCACCCTGACGCCCGATGCCCACGCTACGGTGAGCGCCCCAGCGAAATAGAAGCGTATCTCACGGGCCAGCGAACTCCTTCAACTGGTCAGCCCCACCAATCGAGATCGCCATCGCCTCGCCGGTCTACGTCACCCAGCTTGCCCTCATCGTCTTACGCTCCTTTCAGGAGCCGGTCACCGAGTCCTCGCAGGGGAAACTAGGAACGGCGACTTCTGGGGGTGAAGTCGCGGTCCAGCGAACTTTCAAACAACCTCCCTCGACGCAACGACCCGACGACGACCGTTCCGTTTTTTCAATGTTCTCCGACAGCAAAAAGATCGTTTCTGCCGATATCGCCGTCTTCGTGGACAATCATGCTGTCACCGCCCTCGTCGACACCGGTGCCGACTATTCCGTCATGAGCGCCGCACTGGCAAATGAACTGAGGAAAGTCACCACACCATGGCAGGGACCTCAGTTGCGCACGGCAGGTGCACATCTGGTGGTGCCTACTGGATTGTGCACGGCACGCATTCGAATCCGTGCGTCAACATTTACGGGGTCTTTCCTCGTGTTGCCCGTGTGCTCTCGGCCAGTCATCTTGGGAATGGACTTTCTTCGTGAATACGGCGCAGTCATTGACCTCCGTGAATTACTTGTGTCATTCGAGGACCCTTTTTGTGCTGCAACTGAAAGCACCCAATTCCCGAAGACAGCGTTCCGTGTAGCCGATGATTCTGTGACTCTGCCGCCTCGAAGCAGCCTCTTTGTCAACGTGGAACTGGGACAGGACGTGTCCAGTACTGTAAATGCGGAGGCAAATTTGTCTCTCCTTCTTTCACGACAAATCTGCGTTGCCCGAGGAATAATTCAGCCTAGCAACAGACAGGCTCACCTGCTGGTCACGAACTTCAGCGACGAATATCGTCACCTTACCAGACACACCGCCATCGCATACTTTGAGGAAATTTCCGACGCCCAGGGTTCGTCCACATTAGCTTCACTTTCGTCGAGCGACCGATCTGTCGAGGCCTTCATGAGTACTCTCGACGTCAACCAGGGTCTACCTTCAGCACAACGAGAAAGCCTTTTGCGTATACTCAGCTAATTTCAAAACTGCTTTGCTACTACATCAAAGGTTAACCAGACGCCGCTTGCTCAGCATCCTATCATCACCGAACCCACCGAGAGACCCAATCGACAACATGCTTATAGGGTGTCGCAGAAAGAACAGGACGCTATACGTGACCAAGTTCAGCAGATGCTTAAAGACGACGTCATCCAGCCATCGACCAGTCCCTGGGCTTCACCAGTTGTCTTAGTAAAGAAGAAGGATGGTACGTTGCGCTTTTGCGTTGATTATCGGAAATTGAACAAGGTTACCAAAAAGGACGTTTACCCTTTACCCCGAATAGATGATTCCTTGGATCGTATACGCAATGCTAGATATTTTTCCTCCATGGATTTGCGTAGCGGCTATTGGCAAATCGCAGTTGACGAGCGTGACCGCGAGAAGACAGCTTTTATTACTCCTGACGGCCTCTACGAGTTTAAAGTCCTGCCTTTCGGTCTATGCTCAGCGCCAGCTACTTCTCAAAGGATGATGGATACGGTTGTGACAGGGCTCAAATGGAAATCGTCTTGTTTACCTTGACCACGTGGTGGTTTTTGCAGATACGTTTGAGCAACACGTCCAACGCCTGCAAGCAGTTCTTCAGGCAATTCGAACAGCTGGGCTTTCCCTCAAACCTGAGAAGTGCCATTTCGGCTACGAAGAACTGAAATTCCTTGGCCACGTTGTGAGCCATGCCGGCATCCGCCCAGACCCCGAGAAAACCAGCGCAGTTGCCGCATTTCCCGTGCCCACAAATAAGCGCGACTTACGCCGATTTCTGGGGCTCTGTGCGTACTACAGGCGCTTCGTCAAAAACTTTTCGAAGGTCGCTGAACCCCTCAACCGACTTACAAGAGACGATGTCCCGTTTGTTTGGGGTCAAGATCAGCGCCATGCCTTCGACACCCTCCAAAACCTTCTCCAGACGCCACCTGTCCTGGGCCATTTTGACGAAAGCGCCGACACGGAGTTACACACAGACGCCAGCAACGTCGGACTAGGAGCCGTGTTGGTTCAGTGGCATAATGGTGTAGAGCGCGTGATTGCCTATGCGAGCAGAACGTTATCGCCTGCTGAGAAAAACTATTCTGCAACGGAAAAAGAATGTCTAGCGGTTCTTTGGGCCATAACAAAGTTTCGACCATACTTGTACGGCCGCCCATTCAGGGTAGTAAGCGACCACCATTCTCTTTGTTGGCTCGCGAATCTCAAAGATTCCTCAGGTCGCCTAGCACGATGGAGCCTTCGGCTTCAAGAATTCGACGTCACCATCGTACATAAGTCTGGGCGGAAACACACCGACGCGGACTGTCTTTCACGCGCGCCAGTCGGAAATGCCAACACCGACCTTGAAGACGACGACACTTTTCTTTCTGCCGTGTCAGCAATCAGCTTGGCTCAGCAACAGCGTGACGACTCGGAGCTCATCCCACTCATCGACTACCTGGAAGGGCGCAATTCCCACCCTCCTCGAAGTTTCGCACGCTCGCTAGCCTCCTTTTGTTTCCGGGATGGAGTGCTTTATAAGAACTTTGATCATACACAAGCTACATACCTGCTTGTTGTGCCAACCGCGCTTCGTAACGACATTTTAGGTGCTTGTCACGACGAGCCATCGTCCGGACACCTTGGCTATACGCGCACATTCCAACGGATTCGGCGCTCCTACTACTGGCCACGTCTCGCGAAGACTGTGAAGCGCTACGTTCGCACATGTCGCGACTGTCAACGACGTAAGACTCCACCTATACGACCAGCGGGACTGCTACAACCAATAGGCACACCGAAGACGCCTTTTCATCAGATCGGCATGGACTTGCTGGGATCATTCCCCACGTCTTCGTCCGGAAATCGGTGGATAGTGGTCGCTACCGATTACTTAACACGCTACTGCGAAACAAAGGCACTTCCAAAAGCCACCGCAGCAGACGTCGCCCATTTTTTCGTTAACAACATCGTCCTCCGTCACGAAGCGCCAGCCGTGACGGAGGCTTACCACCCGTAACGGCTTACCACCCGCAAACAAACGGGCTCACTGAACGACTGAACAAGACGATTTCAGACATGATCTCAATGTATGTAGATATTGACCACAAGAACTGGGACGATATCCTTGCTTACGTCACTTTTGCGTATAATACTGCAGTCCAAGAGAGTACCGGTTTCACCCCTTTCCGCTTAGTCCATGGTCGCGAGGTCACCCCGATGCTCGACGCCATGCTCCTGCCCGACAACCTAGGGATGTTTTACACGGATGCCGCGACATTCGCTCAACGCGCCGAGGAGGCCCGTCAGATCGCTGGACGCCGTATTCAGTGTCGCCAAACCGCAGACGCACGCCGCTACAATCTTCGCCACCGAGAGGTTACTTTCAATCCTGGTGACGAAGTCTGGGTGTGGACCCCCATCCGACAGCGCGGACGTTCAGAAAAGCTGCTGCGCCGCTACTTCGGCCCTTACAAGGTCGTACGACGTCTCAGCGACGTTACTTACGAGGTTCTCCCAGAAGGCACCTCGAGACGTTCCCGTCGCCCTCCGCAAACTGAAGTCATTCATGTTTCTAGACTAAAACCGTACTTTTCGCGCGGTGACTCGACTGTGCAGTGACTGACTTCATTGGCGACTTCACGTGCGTCTTTATGTTTTATCCCATTCGTTTTGTTCTTTCCTGTTTCTTTTTATTCTTTGACTCCTTGTTTGCCAGCAGCAGACTACGTTATTTCGTGTTACGACATTTATTTCGCTTGTATAGCCCCTTCAGGCGCAGCGTCCACATATGTGGACGCGACTTGTTTTTGGCAGTTCCTCGAACTAGTGGAAAAGAAAGGGCAAGATACATTGCGCATAGGAATAATTGAACGTTCTGCATAGTGAACGCGTCTTGACTTGAACCCTATGTGCTGCATACGACTGCAGCCGATCACTTTTATGAAGGCACTACGATGTTTGACGGGTCACTGGACGTGCCGCGTTCCAGAACCAACTTCTTAAGTATTATTTTTCTTTGCTCAAAACGAACAGAGCCAAAAACGAACTGCGTGTGCATTTCGAGCCTAAGATTGCCTTCTTTTCCTGAAAAAATCGTACATGAGAGGTTGCAGGACAACTAAATATTTAATTATACGCCAATTAGGATTAATTAGCAATACTCGCAAAAAACAACATATTTCTTCATTTTCTTTCTTGGAATGTAATAACGAGTGCCTTAGAAATATGTTGTGCGAAATTTAGACATTTCCAGACAGTGCATCATAATGTGCGCCTGAAGGGGATAATTACCTTCTTCCACATTTTTCTTTTGCCCTCATATACAGCATCGAGACGATGCTTCTTGGGAGAGGGGGTAATGACGCATGCCATCATTTTATGAGCAATCCAGTGTGGCTCATACACGTTTTGGGTGTGAAGACGAAGAGAACGTTTTTGTTGCTCTGGTGCTGGGGCAGACGTCAACTAGCTGTCGGTCTTTCTTCGCCCGCGACAGTATTAATAATAATAATAATAATAATAATAATAATAATAATAATAATAATAATAATAATAATAATAATAATAAACTGGTATTTTACATACCAAAACCACGATATGATTATGAGGAGCACCGTCGTGGAGGGCTCCGGAAACTTCGACTACCTGGGGTTCGTTAACGTGCACCTAAATCTAAGTACACGGACCTCAGGCATTTTCGATTCCATTGAAAAAGCGCCCGACGCTGCCAGGATTTGATCCCGCCACCTTCGGGTCAGCTGTAGAGCCCCGCAACCACTATAGACCACCGCGGAGTCATATTGTACTGTATTGGAACATATTGTATTTCGCGACTGTCCTACTTTCGCGTCACAGCAGAAGACAGGGGCCTCTAGGCAAGCTCACGTGAGAGTGCAAGCGTTAGCTGAAAGTCCCATTTCTCCAGGGCCTGTTACACCACTTTCATAATCCGCGAGCGCGCTTCCTTGTGCTGCATATTCGCTCAACTAATGGCGGCACCTGTGGGGCTTCATCTGGAGACGAGGTACTTGTTGCACGTGCTGAGCTTTGTCTATTATGCGTGTTTATGTCAGGAGAGGTGCTGAGTCTACGTTTTCAGCGCCATAGCGCAAGCAAACTGCGCTTGAACACGCTGTTTGCGGAAGTGATTAACTGGTATAAATTATTGCGCCAACTGCGTCGCAGGAATGCTAGCTTTACAATCGAGAAAAGAATATATATATATATATATATATATATATATATATATATATATATATATATATATATATATATATATATATATATATCCACACACATATACGGATCACTTCTTTCTGCCACCATCATTTTTAATCACTTGTTTTCCCCAGAGCAGTGTAGCAGGCCAGGGCGTACTAGCTCAGGCCACCATCTCTGCTTTTTAACATATTTTCTATCTTTCATTCATTGGTAAACAATAGTCTTTTATTTGCCAAGGAATAAAATATAACGGCAATAGGAACCAGTCAATAAATAAACAATGGGTGTTACAATGTGGAATTCTTGGGCCATTGTATTGCAGGGTTACCGATTGGTGGACTTGAAAAGTAGCCAGAACTCAAGCTAGAAGTTGCCCAAGAAGCCAAGTGATTTAATTTGATCGCCGTATTTATAGCAAGTTGAAAAGAAGGGATATTAGGAGTAGAGCTTTTATTATTCAATAATAAATAATAACGTTTTGAATAAAGAAGACCGTAGGAATAAAAGCAATCTTTTTTCCTCTCGCCTGGTCTTCAAGCGACAAATAAGTTGCAAATAAAAGAGTAAATTATAAGAAATTCAGTGTGCCATGCATGCACTTTATGTAGAATAGAGTTCTCGCCATATACAGGGTAACTATGGAACACTCCAGCCAACAAATAATTACGAAGATTACACGTCGAAACAGCTTTTACTTGAAGACGCAGATTGAATATGATTATAGTATAGTTTATATAAGACCAGTCGAGCTTCAACTAGTCAAATCTGGTTAATATTAACAGTCTAGCTTAATTTTGTCGCGCACCTCTGTTTTCGTCAAGTTCATACGACATTTTTCATACGAAAGTTTCTAATTCTGTGCATCATAATTAGAATCTTGCAGTAATACGGATAAGCGGGCTAGTTGGTTTTGCTGCATACTGTAACTTTAGCGCAAACACACAAGGACACACAAGAAAGGAACGCACGGACCAGCGCAGACTATCAACTGATTTTTTATTCACAAAGAACCACAATATATACTCTTTTTCCGCACCTCATGATCACTGCGCATGAGCAAATTGGCATCGTACATTCATTCACATAAATTAATAAAACCTTTACAATAGACGGTGCGATATCACATCTTGTTCAACAATTCAATTTCTTTATCATTCAGTAATACCGAAGGGTGGCTGACGCACATGTCTTTAAGTCTAGATATGTGCCACGCTTCTACTATTTCTCTTGTCTTCTGATTGGGGTTAACATATAGAACATCAGTTTTATCAAACAAAGGGCTACACGGCCTAGAAGAACACCGCGCGCAATGCATTGCTAGATGTGTATCGGGCTTTCCCTTCAAATTGTTCAAATGCTCTTTTAATCTAACGTTCAGGCATCTGCCAGTTTGACCGACATAACAGTGGCCACAACTGAAAGGAATCTTATAAACTACATTTCTTTTGCATTCGACTATCCGGTGATCATCACGTTTGGAACATCTATTACTTGATATTCTTAGGCCTTTCTTCGTACAAATTATTCACAGCAGAACATACACCCCCTACTTTGTTTTTTGCCGAGAATACTACTTTGACGCCAAACTCAGCTGCCACCTTCTTAAGTTTATGGGAGAGACCATGCACGCAGGGGATTACAGAAATTCTCTTTGAATCTTGAAGTGGAACCATCGCTACTGATACCGGACAGGCTTGCTTTGGCGCGGGACATTTCAAGGAACGTGAGTGATGAAGAAAGGATTCTTGCGTTAGAGAAATGGTAGAAGCCGTAGCGAGTGCTAGGAGCAATTGTAGACAACGTCCTATTGTGGGACAGCTTGCTCGCTATTTGCACTCTAAGGAATTGAGGGTAGTAAAGGTCTGACAAAGAAGGTTATCTGGTGGTAATGCCGGACTACTTGTATTCTAGTAAGGCTTGGGATGTGATGCACAAATGCTTCGAGGAAATAAAAGTAAAACCGCAGGAACTCAAGAGAAGTGCAGTGGAAATGTTGAAAAACGATGATTTAGATAAGATGGTGTCACTCGTGAAAAAAGAAAAGGGCAATACTTTGGAAGTCTTCTTTGCGGCGAAGACGCATAAGTTAGAGATTCCGTTCAGAGCGATAGTGTCAGAACACAAGTCGTGGCAGTTTATTGTGTCTGGCTTTCTTCAAAAAATACTCGCGTCCTTGTCACCTAACGACCCATTTTTCATCAAGAATTCTGAGGAGGTGGTGGTTTGCCTATCTGGTGTTAAAGACGGAAGCTACAGAGGATCTAGTGTTGATATTCAAGATCTGTACTATTTTCCTTGCCGAAAGATGCTCTGCTAGATTCTGTAAAAGAGTGCATTGAACAGGACAATGGTGAAGTGTCTTTTCGCAATAGAAGTGGATTGTCGCTAGAAATGTTTCTTGAATTATTATGCATGTACCTAGAGAGCACGATTGTACAGTTCAAAGAAAAATTGTTCCGTCAAAAAAATAGTGTGTGTATCGGGTCCAAAGTAGACCCTGCACTAAGCACAATTTTTTTGAGCAAAGTAGACAGGTTGGTGAATTCCGAATTGGAGGGCAAGGTCTTAAAAATATTCAGGTATGTTGATGATTATTTGATTTTGGGCGTAAACAAGGAATGGGATGAGTTCACCTCAACTGTGTTAGATATATTCAGAAGAAGAGGCATAGGCCTAAATTTCACAGTTGAACAGACCAGTAATAACTGCTTACAGTTCCTAGACTTAAAGCTTATTTTTGAAAAAAGACCATATGTGCTGGGAGTATTCCCCAAGAACAGAAAAGCCCTTGTTACAATATGCCTCCGCCCATTCAAGGTTAATAAAAAACGGGATAGCAATGGGGTGTTTTCACTCAGCTTTGACAAAATCATGCAAGCACAGATTAA
>JALIZH010028171.1:0-40358 GCA_030522465.1 Rhipicephalus appendiculatus | reverse complement strand
AATAGCGTGTTCGATTCCTAAAGTGGCTGTCTGGGAGTGTCAAACACTGTGTGGAGCATTGCATATAATTCTGCGGACTGCCACAAGGTGTAGAAAGGGTTATAAGAGGGGAAAGTTCACAAGCACTCGTTTGTAGCACAAAGTTAAAAGAAAGTCCATACAAATTCCTGAGATCAAAAATTGATGTAACCGTTTCACTCTGTGAATGTGGATGATCAGCTAGGCTGTGTTTCACAGATTTATTTATTTTCATATATTAATTAATTTATTTATTTACACATTCATTTGTAACTTTTCAATTTAGCATATGTACCTTTAAACTCTACCACCTCTATTTGCATAGGCCAGAGGTCAGCGTGCATGTTACTATTGCGATAGCAATTATATGGACACTCTCGGCTGATTTTTGCCATCGCAGTCATGCCCCGGATATGTATATGTATGTATATATATAAAAAGGCACAAAGAAAAAAATAAATCGGAAGAAAAAAATTCGAAGGCACCCCGACCAGGTATTCGACCCAATGACCCCTCGCACCGCAGTGCGGTTCGTTAGAACACTGAGCCCCTCCCCATGCATGCGGCGGCATAATAATGGCAAGCTATTTATGCACGCCATTTACCACTGGTATGCAGGTCTCGGAGGAGCTTGAGTGGGTTTTCTATCACGCAACGCTCCTATATTTTCTTTCACTTTGAAAACTGCCCTTGAGACGCGCACGAAAAAGGGGCCCCTTTCTCTACCCACTCGTAATAATAATAATATTTGGGGGTTTAACGTCCCAAAACCACGATATGATTATGAGAGACGCCATAGTGGAGGGCTCCGGAAATTTAGACCACCTGGGGGTTCTTTAACGTGCACCTAAATCTAAGTACACGGGCCTCAAGTATTTTCGCCTCCATCGAAAATGCAGCAGCCGCGGCCGGGAGTCGATCCCGCGACCTTCGGGTCAGCAGTCGAGCGCCATAACCACTAGACCACCGTGGCGGGGCTGTACCCACTCGTGATGTGGAACGAAAAAAAAAAAAAGAACAGCGTGCACTTTTTGTGAGACGCCACCACATGGCAGGAGACGCAGAGGAGTCATTCCAAGTGCGAGCTTTAAAAGAAAAAGAAATATCTAAGAGCGTCGGGTTCTGCGTTGTCGACACTTGCAGCGCACTGTTCAAACACAAAGGCATAATAACTGTGATAGCTGTTGGTTCACGCTTGTCCTGTGTATACCTGCGCGTCCTTTTCGAACGTCCTTCTTTGTGCTTCAGCGGGAAGCTGCAAGTATCGAGCTGCTCGTCAATTTTCGCGCGACATTCCGATTTCTTGCTATCGCATTCATTGCTTCGCCCTTGTGGCGAAACTGTGACTTTTGATTTAAATGAAATATTCATTTATTTAATTTGTTATTTTATTTGTTTAATTTATTTTCTCTTTCTGTTTATTTTAGTGGACCAGTGGTGCATAGCAGGGCTGGCCTACTTTTTGTGGCAAATATGTGCTAGGTTTTTTTTTTTTTTTTTTTTTGGCAATTCTAGACTGTTCGCAGAGTTGCGATATCATTTCTTTTTAAACTAAAAGTGGCAGCCACGTCAACCTATTCCTCCTTGTTGCCAACTGCCATTTGAGCTTAGTTTGGGTGGCCGCGGTCACTTTACTATTCTGAAAGTAAAGGCCATTCATGATGCTGATAATTTTTTGTTGAGTAGGCATATGCTTAGTACGTTAGTCTTTGCAGAGTTACGAATGGCCTAGTCATGTGCAGCTTCACTGTCGAAGGCAATTTAGCTGACAAATTCGTCCCAATCCGAGGCTCGAACCCAGAACTAATGCATCTCTGAAGTGGCCGCTGCACCAGTTGAGCTAACCAGGGTGCTATTAACTGTTAGCGCAAAGGGCGAAGTATAATAAGCAACTTCGAGCGCCTCAATTTCGGCTCTCTTGACCCTTCGGCCACTTTGCAGGATTCCACAGAACCGATTTGCAACCATTTGTGTTCACGTGCTTCAAATTGTCAAAGTAATTCGCTCTCGTGCTTCCAATAGCCAGCATCCCAATTTTGAAATACTTGTGTAATGACTGCAACAGAAGGATGTTGATTTTAGGTTCGATCTTTGGATTAGTAGGAATTTTTTAGCAACAAAGATGCTTTTATTTTTTTTAGAAATCTATACAGATTTTCTTGTACCTTTATGCTACAAATATACGGATGTCGATTTTTTTTTTCTAAACTGTCTATAAGATGACTGCGTTCTTTTAAACAAAAATAGAGGTAATGTCATCGCAAAGGTCTAAGTGCACTTACCCCAGTAGTAGCAGATTCACCTGACAGTAAATCAGCAAATTTCTGAGTAAATCGAAATTCCAAGGAAACCTTTTTCTTTCTGGTTGAGCGTCGTTTTGCCATCTGAAAATGAAGTACACAAGTTATTACATGGTTCTGGTCTAGACAATTCACACTGTATTACATTCCCAAGAGCTATGTTCACATTCCATAAATCTAACTTATAGCGTTCACCTTGACCTTCCCGCATTTCTAAAATTGCGAGTAACACTGAGCCACTACCATAGGCTGTAACATATAAACATGTTAAACTGGCTGTAAATTCTTAAGAAGTTAGCGCAGCTGGCACAAAGTCGCGCAAGGCCGAGTCACAGCAGAGCTGGTCGTCTAGAAGCAGAAGATGACGAAGCAGCGTGTGCTGGTTTGCGGGCCTCTGCGATTTTCGCATTTTGGCAGCACGCGGGCACCCAGAGCACAGAGTTTCACACAACATTAGGGAGTTTTCGAATAGCGCACGCAAAGCTTTGCGGCCTTTGCGGTCGCCCGCTATTTCCGTCACTTAACGGGGGCCCGCAAGAGGTTAGCGTATGACGCATGCGCAGTTGCGGCAAACGCAAAGCATTGCGTACGCTATTCGAAAACTCCCTATTAGCAAGTTTTAGTACTGTGACAACGCTGCGTTTCGCATAGAGCGCGTGCGCACAGCTTCCGCTCATGCGCACTAGGCGAAACTCAGCCTTCTTACGTACACAACGCCATTACGGCGCTACGTACGCAGCACTAACACTCGCTAATAGGGAGTTTTCGAATAGCGTACGCAAAGCTTCATACGCTAACCGCTTGCGGGCCCCTGTTAAGTAACGGAAATAGCGGGCGACCGCAAAGCTTTGCGTACGCTATTCGAAAACTCCCTAATAGGCACTTTTAGCTGACCGTATTTCGCCTCCCGCTCCGCTCAGCCAGCCGGTGGTGGGGCCACTGCGCATGCACCAGACGGTCAGCGCTGAGCGTGTGACCGGACCGTCGCCGCCGGCGGCCTGTAGCGAGCGAGAGGTCACGTGACACGAGGACAAACAACCAAAATGGCAGCCTCTTGTGCCGCGAGGCCGCGTTGCTCGGAAAACGTAGCGGTTGTTCGGCCAACAAGCAAGCCCCGATGGCACTTCAAGATACACGAGGATTTGTGCCTTCTCAGAGAAGTCATCGCAGCCAATCCTTTTGAAAATCCGCGCATGTGGGATGACGTTTTGCGAAACTTCATTCCAGTGATACATCGGGAGCTGACACTTCGGGCAATATAGGAGCGTCTCGAGCTGTTTCTTTGGCATTTCCGACAACAGGACTGCGCAAACCTTCGCAAGTAAGTGATTTCATGTGCAATAGCCACAATTTCGTTTTTAACAGCAGCCTATCTCCCACCTATTCAGAAACGCTCCTTGACTTCACTTTCCGCAAGGCAACGTGCTGAACGCGCTGCCTCAACGCCGCGTTTGAAACACGTTTGTGCTGCCTCGAGGGCGGTGGCTAGTCAAGTTCAAGCGTTTGTGAATAGGTGGGAGAGTGGCTGCTGTTAAAAACGAAATTGTGGCTATTGCACATCACTTACATGCGAAGGTTAGTGGAGTCCTGTGACAAAAACAAATTAAGAAAAGCCAAGGTGACAAAAACAAATTAATCAAGAAAAGGCTGACGCGTCGAGCACTCGCAAGCATAACGCCAAAATAAATAAATTCATGCTGTTTTAAAACATAATTTCCTTTCTTGTAGTAAGATAAGTACAACGTTTTATTTTCCTTTTCAACATACTTATGACTATCATGCACTGATGGCGTCGCGCTTGACTTGACCGAAAGACGCTTGGCTAAAACCAACAACGAGCGTTGCGCTCCGGTAACGTGGAGCGTTTGAGCGGAACGGGAACGGACCGCAGAATCGGTCAGCTAAAAGCGCCTAATACCCAAGGAGCCCAGTATGTGTGGTTATGGCACGTACGCTTCTGAACGTTTTTGAGAGCGCGCGCGCTCGCGCTCGGAAGCTACCCAGGCGCAGACGGGAAGACAAGCGCGTCCAAACCAGGGCTACCATCCTCGCAAGCACAAACGCTACATATCGGCTTACCGCTTCTAGTTTTTGTAATAGCCATGTTGCTTTTGGCATCGTTACGCAACTTAAAACAATTGGTTATATAAAACATATGCGACTGTTCAACATATGTGTGTACACGCACACACACACACACACAGTCTCCGAGCTGTTCACAAGACACTGAAAAAAAAAAAAACAGGAGCAATTAACGGGTTCATACGCACGCAGCTACTCATAATCGCACCATCTCGCAGGGCGGAACAGTATCCATAAGAAAACGCCAAGCGTATACTGACAACCGAAGGTGAAACGCCGAAGCGCCCGCGTTCCAATCCATCGTGTCCTCTCAAAGATGGCGGCGAACGCTCATCGTCTCTTTACGGCGTCCCCTAGCCAGAAAACTGCCAGATCACTACCGAAACAATTTTGTACGGCTAGAAAAAAAAAACGAACGCCGACTAGAAGTGCACGGCGCGGTGAGCGTAGCGTCACCGAGAAAAACGAACGCGCTCTGGCAGCTCGCGGGTACCCATAGTGGGAGATGGAAGTGGCCAGGCAGTAGTAATGCCGAGAGTGCGAGCTCGCTTAGAACTAAACATAATAAAACGCAATTCTGGTCAGTCGCGCTCACCTCGATTACTGACGGTCGCGCGGGGATCCAAGCGGGCTACGGGTCCACGGGTAGAGCCGAGGTAGATGCGCAGAACAAGCCTTCCCCGTCACGAGCTGCCGTCGGCAACGTCAGCTGCGTTGACGGTTTTATATACAAATCTGTCGCAAGGGGCGCTTTCGGCGCTGCTGTGGCGATGATGATCGCCTGCGAGATGGTGCGATTCTGGTGCCACCATAGAGTTTCATGGGTGCCATCCCCTTATGTTTGGACATGCCTTTGGATGCCACCTGAAAAAGGGGGACACGGGCCGTTGAACTATTAGATTGGAAGGGGCCCTGCACCAAAATTTTACCCGTGGAGATTTAAGTTGCAACGCGTTCCTCGTGTCGCCCTGCAATTAATGTAAAGAGCATTTTGGAGATAGACGCATGCAAACAGATGTTATTAAACTTCAAATTCAAAATAAAAGCCGACGACAGAAATTACCCTTTTGTATTTCCCTCACCCAATATCCTGTCAGCCATGGTGGTTTGTCTGGTCACGATGAAAACGCGGCTTACATTTTGCTGTACCGGAGAGAGAGAGAGGGGGGGGAATAAAACATTTATTTAGTGTTCTGCGCGGTGAGTGGGACCCTTAGTCCGGGATCCCATTGGCGCGGGCCGTTGTTATTGTTCAAGCGTCTTTATTCACATTTATGCCCTTAATTGGAGGGCTGCGGTGAATATAGGGGGGACGGACGGCATTTAAAAAAAGCACAAAAAAACGGGGGGTGGGGTTCAGAAAAAAGCAGTCTTAATGAGCGTCTTGCGAGTTGACGTTCTGGCCGTCACTCCCGAGACGGAGCCTGGTGCCAATGGCCGGAGCCTTCGGGTCGTCCAGGTACACGAGCAGCGACCGCCATAGCTCGTTGGCGGCAGCGGCGGTGATGCGCCCGGGTTGTGCTCAGGCCTTATATCCTAGTGGCGCGAACGGGAGGGTTCGGGCGTGCCATTTGGCACAGAAAAATCCAGGTGGCGCCGCTGCAACTTTTCTTAGTGGTACCGACGCTTCCGCCGGCGTTGCTGCATGCGCTTGTGTGCATTTCACCGCGCCGTTGTTCTGGTGTGGCGCATTAATAGACATTTCTAGTTGAGCGTCTGCTACAACTATGCGGACGCAGCCTGCCATAGGAATATGGCTTGCAGGCTGCGTCTACAGACCTGTGGTGGATGGAGAACGGGCATGGCTTGAATAAATAAGTCTTCCACCCTTCTTTGGGTGTTTCAGGAGGCTAAAACAACATATGCACATATTTTTACTCGCGATTGAAAAGCGTTTCAATGTTAATCGCTAGAACCGTCGTCCAGGTCACTGGCCACTTCATCTTGCACCCACAACTGGTCGTCCTCGCTGCCGTCCAGCGCATTTGCAATTTTTGTCTTCTTAAAGCGCTGACACTCCCACGTTTAAATACACATATATATTCTATAAAGTGGACGGAGGAATACCGTATTTACACGATTGTAGGTCGGCCCATTTTGTCTTAATTTGAAATCCAAAGTTGGGGGGTCGACCTAGAATCGAAAACTAGTTTCGGTTGTAGAGTCTTTCTGAAAATGATCCCCGCGTATTGCCGCGAAGCTAGCTTTTCTGCACAGCTTTCAAGCACTGCCGTGAAGCCACCTTTGCAAAACAGATTTCGACCTTGTTTCCTTTGGAGACATCGTAATAAAATTTTTTTTTATGAAATGTGCTCGAGCTCTTTTTTCTTATTTTGCCGTGCGATCTTAGGGGGGTCGACCTACATTCGAGTCGACTTACAATTGTGTAAATGCGGTAACCGCCACCGTAGCTCAGTGGTAGAGCATCGGACGCGTTATTCAAAGGTTGCAGGTTCAGTGCCTGCCGGTGGCACGTTATCTTTTCGTCCACTTTTCTTTCTCCACATTTACATTAAAATTACTTCTAATACACATTCCTTGGTAGCATTGTCTATTAGTTCTCATTAATACCACTGGTACATGCCACAGAAGTGATCTATATTTCTATCATTCATAAATGGAAATTCAAAAAAACACAGAGAGAAACAAGCTTTCCTTTTATTTCTGGCACCTAGTAAGCAACTGTGTCAGCGTCCAACCTGCCCGAGGAGGTCAGCTAGATGAGGTCGGCGCCCAACTTCCCAACGGGTGGACTGCGAGCCAACTCTGGTAACGAGCTGTGCCAGGTGGGAACACATGCTCTAGCCTTTGAAGTCGAGGATTTTGTCGAACACCCAGCAAATTAACTTCTTTAAGAAACCGGCCAAGCCCCGAAATGCCTTGAGAAGAAGGCGTTGCCATTTTGTCCCGTTCTCGTCTTCTTCTGGGTCATCCTCCAGTTTAAGGATGAAAGACTTGGAGTTGTCAGCTTCTGAAAGAATAGAATGCAAGTAGAAACTTTTTACTTTCATTTAGTATAGAACAAAAAACAAATCAGCTTAACTATCTTTTAATATCGCCTACAGCATAAGAGTACTGGAATGCCAACAGAGTTGCCCCACTGCCCAAAGAATGTCAAAGGAGTCAGTTTCACGACCGGAAGCCCTGTTGACTCTCTCGCATTGATCCTGCGAGAGCGAGATGAAGATGCGCTTAGTGCCTTCGAGTGAGCACGTAGGCACTAGTAGCGATTTTTATATTCCGGGCTCATGCCGACACCAATTAATGTCTATGAGTTCCCAAGTTTGTCGACTGTTCTATTTACCACGTTTTATATTTGGTGCTGTTAAAGGGACACTAAACTGAAACAAGGAATCGGCTTAGATTGATAAATTGTAGACTGAGAACTAATGTAGTTTCACCATCATAGGTTTATTAATAGAGGTAAATTGATCAAAGTTTCATTATTTAAATTTTGTGCAGAATCTCTGCGTGACGTCGCAGGCTTTGAAGCGTATTTTATTTTGGCGACATTTGCTCAACGAAGTTTTCTGGTATGCCAAGTCTCTGGACCTCTGAGAGTACACTACATTGAATTCCTACCAATTAGGAATGACGGTTGTCCCAGTAGATGCCGTCAAAATCTGTGATGTATCGACGAATGGTGTGGGAACTTCAAGGTGGCGTCACCACACGCATTTTCTTTTTATGTCTTTTCTCACTCACCAGGCATCTTGCGGCGGGCATTGAGAATTTGGTATTTTGAAAGTGCAATTTACTAATACAAGAAAAATCTATTTTCTCTTTAGTGCCCCTTTAAACCCGACAGCCGTGAGCTACTGTCAAGGTGTATCGCGGGTGGGTACCGTCTGGAACAACAGCCACAAACTAAGGAGGCGTACAGATAAGCTGAACATCATGTATGAGCTAAAGTTGAAGAGGGCCACACGAAGTACCCTGGGGTGCTATTTTGTAAGCATTCTAGCATAGAACGGGAGAGGGATCGAACAAAAGGACGAGAGGGAGCAAACAGCCAATAGGCGAGCTGGGGAATTTAGGAATGTATCCAGTGCGTAAATAAAGGTATAGTTATTATAACTGAACATAAATATTCAGAGGAATTGTCTTTCGCAGCTTGAAGTTGGAGAGCTCGGTGACTTTAACAATTAACTAGTGTTAATTTCTTGACATAGCGCCAGGTGGTGTCGCAGTTTCACAAGACGTTCCGTGGTGGCGCTGGCCACCACGCTGTTTGAACCAAATGCTTCTAGTATTAGTGTACTTGTAAAATTCAAAGGCACGAAAATTCGAACTGTTACCCAGTTGTTGAAATGGCACAGCAATCGAGAAGAGATCCGCACGTTCCCAACAACCAAAGGGAGTTGCTGCTCTCATTTATAAAGCAACATCCCCAGTTAGCCTTACGCGCTAGCCCACGAGTTCACAGCAGCGGACAGGCGTCAGCTGTGGGGCGGTAGAGAGATGCGCGGGAAGCCCACTCCTCCGGCCCCAGTGCTTATGTTTCGATCCAATCCAAGTCATCCGCGGAGACTGTTTTCTATCCATTCTATCGCTAGAACGGCGCCTGAGCCCGTTCCAACACCTCCTCGCCCCTTCTATGCAAATTTTGTGGCTATTCTCACGTCTTGACCGTCAGAATGGCCTCGACCAATCCTTTGTGGCTCCCCCCTCGCCCTTTTGTTCGATCCCTCCCCCCATTCTGTGCTATAATGTTTACAATATACCACCCCAGAACACCAAGCTGATTCAAGAGGCAAGTGTGCTACTTGGAAAGGATGCTGCTACAGCTTGACTAGATTAACCAGAAGCTGAAGAACAACAGTGAGGAGCTGAAGAAGATTAACGATGAGAATGAGAGCCACATAAGTGACGAGGCATTCGAGGCACAGTACGCCACCGTAACAGAATATGAGGACAACGTGACACTCATCTTAGCCGAGCTACAGAGCAAACGCCGCCAGCATAACAATACCTCCACAGTGTTGGCTTAGTGCTGTGCTCATGGTTGGGTAACACACTGCAGAGAACCATTTCAGGACACACAGGACACATTTTCACTAGTCGAACGCCATGACAAAATGAGAAAAATACCCTGAGCTATCACAGTAGCCATTCAAAACTCGCGTCTCTCACAGTCAAGAAATCATGTGATCGCATGATATTCAAGGAGTTTGAAAGTACAGGTGGGTAGATAAAAAGCTAGCGGCTTCCCCGATTCAATGGTTGTGGCTATTGCTGCATGCTTCGTAATATGTATGCAAGAAAGTAGGAACTTAAAAACAAAACCAGTGAACTGTAACTATTCCTTAAATCCGCAACATATTGCATAGGCTGAAGAAGATTGTCAATATGACATCGCAGTTTTATTTTCAGCAACCCAGAAATCGCTAAGGTTGTGTAATGTAAAACAGGCCACAAACCAAGCTTTGTTCTGTGTGATGTAGCTGTTGAGTAATAATCATCATCAGCCCTACTGCAACTACAGCAGCACAAAGGCCTCTCCCATGTTCTGCATAGGGGCTGTGCTTGCTGCAGCCAGGGTTGCCGTTGGTGGCTACTTTGCGCCAAATTGGCTACTTTTCGACCCCCATCTGGCGACAAAAATTTGCAGTTGGCGCCATGGCTATTTTCTGGCTACTTTTAAAGTGCTGATTTGGCGCATTAAGTAGCCATTTTTTCTCATTTTTGCAGACGAAACACACTGTTTATAAGCTTTTCTCTCGTTTCAGCGGATGCGTACGGTCGTCCTCCACCCACCAGTAGGCTGGTGCGCATCGAGGCACCCTTACGCGACACTTAGCGCGTCTCCAAATACGGAGTGGTGAAGTTGCATGCATGGTGACGAACGCGTGGTCAGCTCGGTGCTCAAGCTTCCCGCCATCTATTGTGACGCTACGCGCAAGTTTTATGAATAATTATGATGCCCAGTGCGTGTTCTCGTGTAAACGTGGGAAAACAGACATCTGCAACAAAATTTAGCTGGCCTGTTCATCTACAACCAGAATTTGGTCTGCAACTTCAACGAAAATCTGTTTCAACTTATACGTGTTCCTTCCGACTTGCTGGCTAAAATATTCTAATATAACTTTGTGTCCGGCAAGAACTCATATTTTCTACATAAAATGTATGCCCGCGTAATGAATTTATCATAATTCGTTCACTTAATTTATTTCCAACTTATTGGTGGCTTTCTATGGTCTTACTTATTCAAAATGGTATTTTTTATTGATCAATACCAAAGAATCTGCTCATAATACCACTTCTGTTCCACTTGGCTACAAATTTGGCGATAATATTAATTGGAATGGCTACTTTGGCTAGTTTTGGCTTCAGTTCTGGCTCCTTTTCAAGTCCACCCAACGGCAACCCTGGCTGCATCCATCTTATCCCTGCAAACTTTCTGCCTCCCCCCCCTCGAGCACTTGCCTTCTTTTGTCATCCTGTTTGTTACTCTCAACAACCAGTGGTTGTATACAGTGTGCCATTAGCATGTGGAAGAATATATACTGGGCAAACTTCAAGATGTGTAAACACAAGACAGAGAACACAGGTGTACCGTATTTACTCGCATAATTTGTTCCCTCGCATAATTTGCGCACTCCTAATACCGTATTTACTCGCATAATGAACCCACCCCCCACTTTGGTCCTTGAAAAATAAAAATCAATTTTTTAATGTATGTATCTGTTCATTTTATTTTGGAATGATAGCCAGTGCCGTTGACAATCGAAACAACGTTAAATCATGCCATTATATCACAAAACAACAACGCAATATAAGTTGGAACATAGTTTAACAACCATTCTACACGGTTGCGAGCGCGAACGACGTGGGTCGAAATTTAAAAGTTGCGCCTTTTGCGGCGGAGTGCCATCTGTCGAACGCAGAAGAAACCTTCTTGCTGATAGCGCCACGAAAGCTCAGCGGCATAAAAACAAAGCAAAAAACAAAGCGCAATGCGCAATCGCGCCGCCATCCGACGCTGCATTTTAGTTGTGCCGTCGAGGCGCCCTAGTCGTAGGTTTCTCGCGGTGAACTTCGTTGGACGCCTGCTGCGTAGGGCAGGTTGGGCCGGTACGCTAGCTACATGGCCGGCTTTAAATTTAAAAGTTGGTCGAACATGCGCTGGAGCATGGGAATGGAGCGACTGGACAACACTTCAGCGTCGATCCTTGTGCATTCGTTACTGGATAGAACAAGAGGAATAGCTTCGGGCTACAAAAAAAAAAAAAAAAAAAAAAAAAAAAAAAAAAGAAGGACCGTCGAGCATTCTCGGGCCAAAACAAGGAAAGTTTCCCCTTGTGGAGAGCGAAGTTCTCGAATATGTTAAGAGGCTCCGCAGTTAAGGCATTCCTGCCACTGATTTTAAAGCCAGCAGCAGTTTCACAGCGAGTTTCTTAATATTGTCACGCAAATTTTCTGCTCTTATAACTCCCGCAATTATTTTTTTTCCGCGTAATGAACCCTCCGCCCCAAATTAGCGTCAACTTTTCTGAAAAAAAGTGGGTTCATTATGCGAGTAAATACGGTATTTAGCCAGCCCCTCGTTCTCTACGTCCACGCTGAAACGCACGCTTGGTTAATTTCGTAAGTTTAGTTATCGCTATCCGTCTGTCGCGTATCTTTTTACTGTTCCCTTGCAATGGGCTACACACACTTATGCCAATAAAACGAATATCTTACCCTCGTCATCAGAGGAGCTTTCAGAAGCCGAGTCGTTGTCAAGCCCTCCGATGTGTGACTGTGCTTTTGTTGAATCGACTATGCGACACCTCAGCTCCTTGCCGTTCAAAAAATCAAATTCGATCTGCAAAATGAAAAAAAAATATTAGCATCAGCTCTATTAAGACACTTTGCAATTGGGTAAAGTCATTCATAGCAACGTTCATTATCCGTGACCACATTAGGTAACGCTACGATCAGTTGGGGCTGTTTCAATTCCCAAGCCTTTCAAGGCCACCGTAGAAGTGGGCAATAAGGGAGCAATGAGGTATTCACGAAACAGTGCATAAATGCTGCATGCTTGGAGTGTTGTTGGGAGTCCCAGTTTAGTGGTCTAGCAGAATCAAAATGTTTTTCCTATAATAACTCGCTACGAGATATATAATAAAAAAGAAACTAATTTCGCAGACGTGAAATAATAATAATGAGACAAAACATAGTGGAGAGCACGGTGTAGTGGAGCATCATCAAAATAAAGCTGCGAGGCCTACCACAGCCCAGCCGGGTTTCGGGTCACCCAGAGCCCAACTCGTGCACACCTCTACTACAAGGTCTTCCCAGCTTATTGCAGGCACTGAAAAGTACCACGGTATCTTGCATAACATCAAGAAAATTGCCCAGAAATTGGAGTGGAAGTACTTTTCAGCGTCCCCAATAAGCTGGGAAGACATTGTAAGTGCGTCAACCGAGAAGGGCTCAAGAAGCAGTTGTGTGCAACTAAACATAAAAGACCGTTGGATGAATGTGCGGCCAAGCTTGTACTTATAGCTTTTTATACGGCGAGCGGGCGGGCAAAGCTTTAATCAAGCCTAAGATGTAGACGTGCCAGAACATTACCTATCTATCTAATCATCATCCTGTCCTGCATCTGAGGTAATAAACTTCTGCAAGAACAAGCAGTCTAAATATCCTAAGCATGCTATGCTCATGATGATACCGGGCCGGACTGGGCCCGGTATTATCAGGCAGTCTGTGACGGGCAGCCTGTGACAGGCAGCCTGTGACAGGGCCCGGTCACAGGCAGTCTGTGACTAGGTGAACATCACAACAATCATTGTCTAAAACAAGGCATTCCTTTTTTTTAATCTAAAGAAAACGCGTAGTTTGAGGTATTAATAATCAGAATTGAGGGCCCCAATCCAGGCGATACCGAAACTGAGTGCCCCGGGCACGCAGGAAATGTGTCATCCAGGTTACGTTGTAACGAAATGCTCACGTGACGAAGTGCAAAAAATGGTGCGTCGCAGCAGCATTTGGTCAGAAAAAACGTCAGGTCGTCAATCATAATGTTTAAATTGCATTCTTTTTTTCATTTCTCGGCCAACATCGCATATGACCAATGCATTTTTGGACAATTTATGCAATCGCTTCTTCATCCAAAATATGATATGGCTGCAGGTGTAGTCCATGAGTGATACTTCGACAAGTCACAACTTTATATTCCAGAGCACCAACGTGAATGGCATTCCCACGACACAGGAATAACGTGTTCGATTCCCAAAGTGGCTGTCTGGGAGTGTCAAACACTGTGTGGAGCATTGCATAGAATTCTGCAGACTGCCACAAGGTGTAGCAAGGGTTATAAGAGGGAAAGTTCACAAGCACTCGTTTGTAGCATAAAGTTAAAAGAAAGTCCATACAAATTCTTGAGATAAAAATTGATGTAACCGTTTCACTCTGTGAAGGTGGATGATCAGCTAGGCTGTGTTGCAGAGATTTATTTGTTTTCATATATTTATTAATTTATTTACACATTCATTTGTAACTTTTCAATTTAGCATATGCACCTTTAAACTCTACCACCTCTATTTGCATAGGCCCGAGGTCAGTGTGCATGTTATTATTGCGATAGCAATTATATGGACACTCTCGGCTGATTTTTGCCATTTTGCCGGATATGTATATGTATGTATATATATAAAAAGGCACAAAGATAAATAAATCGGAAGAAAAAAATTCGAAGGTCTTCGACACAATGACCCCTCGCACCGCAGTGCGGTTCGTTAGAACACTGAGCCACTCCCCATGCATGCGGCGGCATAATAATGGCAAGCTATTTATGCACGCCATTTAGGGTAAGGCGGGGCAAAATGAGACACGGGGCAAAACGCGACATTTTGGCTTTGCCGACCTCTATAGCTAATACAGAAAGCACTTTTCTTTGTTTCTATATTTTAGTGAGAGGTGCTGGTAGTTGTCCACCTTTTGATGCGTAAAAGTTGATGATTGCTCACAGCGTTCGCGTGGGAAAAATTACGCGGCTGGTTTCAGTGTGTTCGTGACCCGTCAAAAAGGGGCGAAATTCTTCTCGGCCAAATTTTCGGATCCGTGCATGAAGCTACTCTGGCGTCAGTACAACAACGTAAGTATTTATATTGTTACTATATACTACTAGCTACATACCACCAAAATTTCAGTTCAATTGGTGGGCGGGGCCAAAGCGGAAATTTTTTTTTTAATTTGGGCATGTGAGGGGGGGGCAAAACGCGACAAAAAAGGCATTGATGGCCTTAGAGAGTATCTCATTAAGTGAACCATTTACTTACACTCATTATATATTATATTTTATTGTTTAGGAAGGTTCGGACGCGCAAGAGAATATCATATAAAGCTTCCTGGGAGGGAAACGACGTGAAAAAGCACTGACTGCTGTTCAGGACACCCACACCGTTCGTGCTGCATCGAGATTTTTCCGCGTTCCCAAGGATGCTCTCAAGAGGCGAACACAAATTTTGAAGAACCTCCAAGTCAAGCCGTTTACAAATACGTCTCGCCATCGAGTTTTCCTTCAATACCAAATTTGTGCTCGAAAATTCGAATCTAGCACAGTTTTAAATTCATCGCCTCACGAAGCCCGGCTGACGAAGCTGAAAGCCACGAAACGCCCGTGCAGTTCTGCACCAAAACGGCAAAAGGAGGCGAAGAAGATGCGTCAGATTATATCTAGCGTCCAATTGTTGAATAATCCAATGAAGTACAAGCTTTCAACAAAATACAACAATAGCACAAAGAAAGACTGGTGGTGTTTGATCTGCAAGTTTTGGAGCAAAACAGCACCGGATTCTGTCTGGATTCAATGCGTGGAGTGCAAGGACTGGGGTCATGAAGGCTGCGTGAGGGCCCACGGAGTTAATTTCAAGTGCTTCTACCGCAAAAACTGAAGGGATAAATTTTTTTTTCACACTGTCTCGTTTTGCCCCGCAGGTTGGGGCAAAATGAGACATCTGGTGCATTTTTTATTTCTTTTTTAAAATAAACTTTTTAACAGTTGCAACATGGCCATATTTATGTAGCACATACCTTGTACCCAAAGGAAAGTTTCCGCATTGTCGTTTAAGGGTAAAGAGTGAAATAAAAATAAATATTCACTATTTTCAAATTTTTGTCTCATTTTGCCCCACCTTACCCTACCACTGCTTTGCAGGTCTCGGAGGAGCTTGAGCGTGTTTTCTATCACGCAACGCTCCTATATTTTCTTTCACTTTGAAAACTGCCCTTGAGACGCGCACGAAAAAGGGGCCCCTTTCTGTACCCACTCGTAATAATAATAATAATAATATTTGGGGTTTAACGTCCCAAAACCACGATATGATTATGAGAGACGCCATAGTGGAGGGCTCCGGAAATTTAGACCACCTGGGGTTCTTTAACGTGCACCTAAATCTAAGTACACGGGCCTCAAGTATTTTCGCCTCCTTCGAAAATGCAGCCGCCGCGGCCGGGAGTCGATCCCGCGACCTTCGTGTCAGCAGTCGAGCGCCATAACCACTAGACCACCGTGGCGGGGCTGTACCCACTCGTGATGTGGAACGAAAAAAAAAAAAGAACAGCGTGCACTTTTTGTGAGACGCCACCACATGGCAGGAGACGCAGAGGAGTCATTCCAAGCGCGCGCTTTAAAAGAAAAAGAAATATCTAAGAGCGTCGGGTTCTGCGTTGTCGACACTTGCAGCGCACTGGTCAAACACAAAGGCATAATAACTGTGATAGCTGTTGGTTCACGCTTGTCCCTTGTATACCTGCGCGTCCTTTTCGAACGTCCTTCTTTGTGCTTCAGCGGGAAGCTGCAAGTATCGAGCTGCTCGTCAATTTTCGTGTGACATTCTGATTTCTTGCTATCGCATTCATTGCTTCGCCCTTGCGGCGAAACTGTGACTTTTGATTTAAATGAAATATTCATTTATTTAATATATTTTATTTGTTTAATTTATTTACTCTGTCTGTTTATTTTAGTGGACCAGTGGTGCATAGCAGGGCTGGCCTGCTTTTTGTGACAAATATGTGCTAGGTTTTTTTGTTTTTTTTTTAGGCAATTTTAGACTGTTCGCAGAGTTGCGATATCATTTCTTTTTTAAACTAAAAGTGGCAGCCACGTCAACCTATTCCTCCTTGTTGCCAACTACCATTTGAGCTTAGTTTGGGTGGCCGCGGTCACTTTTTTACTATTCTCAAAGTAAAGGCCATTCATGATGCTGATAATTTTTTGTTGAGTAGGCATATGCTTAGTACGTTAGTCTTTGCAGAGTTACGAATGGCCTAGTCATGTGCAGCTTCACTGTCGAAGGCAATTTAGCTGACAAATTCGTCCCAATCCGAGGCGCTGCACCAGTTGAGCTAACCAGGGTGCTATTAGCGCAAAGGGCGAAGTATAATAAGCAACTTCAAGCGCCTCAATTTCGGCTCTCTTGACCCTTCGGCCACTTAGCAGGATTCCACAGAACCGATTTGCAACCATTTGTGTTCACGTGCTTCAAATTGTCAAAGTAATTCACTCTCGTGCTTCCAATAGCCAGCATCCCAATTTTGAAATACTTGTGTAGTGACTGCAACAGAAGGATGTTGATTTTAGGTTCGATCTTTGGAATAGTAGGAATTTTTTAGCAACAAAGATGCTTTTATTTTTTTAGAAATCTATACAGATTTTCTTGTACCTTTATGCTACAAATATACGGATGTCGATTTTTTTTTCTAAACTGTCTATAAGATGACTGCGTTCTTTTAAACAAAAATAGAGGTAATGTCATCGCAAAGGTCTAAGTGCACTTACCCCAGTAGTAGCAGATTCACCTGACAGTAAATCAGCAAATTTCTGAGTAAATCGAAATTCCAAGGAAACCTTCTTCTTTCTGGTTGAGCGTCGTTTTGCCATCTGAAAATGAAGTACACAAGTTATTACATGGTTCTGGTCTAGACAATTCACACTGTATTACATTCCCAAGAGCTATGTTCACATTCCATAAATCTAACTTATAGCGTTCACCTTGACCTTCCCGCATTTCTAAAATTGCGAGTAACACTGAGCCACTACCATAGGCTGTAACATATAAACATGTTAAACTGGCTGTAAATTCTTAAGAAGTTAGCGCAGCTGGCGCAAAGTCGCGCAAGGCCGAGTCACAGCACAGCTGGTTGTCTAGAAGCAGAAGATGACGAAGGGAGCGCGTGGTGGTTTGCGGGCCTCTGCGAATATCGCATTTTGGCAGCACGCGGGCACCCAGAGCACAGAGTTTCACACAACATTAGGGAGTTTTCGAATAGCGTACGCAAAGCTTTGCGGCCTTTGCGGTCGCCCGCTATTTCCGTCACTTAACGGGGGGCCCGCAAGAGGTTAGCGTATGACGCATGCGCAGTTGCGGCAAACGCAAAGCATTGCGCACGCTATTCGAAAACTCCCTATTAGCGAGTTTTAGTACTGCGACAACGCTGCGTTTCGCATAGAGCGCGTGCGCACAGCTTCCGCTCATGCGCACTAGGCGAAACTCAGCCTTCTTACGTACACAACGCCATTACGGCGCTACGTACGCAGCACTAACACTCGCTAATATGGAGTTTTCGAATAGCGTACGCAAAGCTTCATACGCTAACCGCTTGCGGGCCCCTGTTAAGTAACGGAAATAGCGGGCGACCGCAAAGCTTTGCGTACGCTATTCGAAAACTCCCTAATAGGCACTTTTAGCTGACCGTATTTCGCCTCCCGCTCCGCTCAGCCAGCCGGTGGTGGGGCCACTGCGCATGCGCCAGACGGTCAGCGCTGAGCGTGTGACCGGACCGTCGCCGCCGGCGGCCTGTAGCGAGCGAGAGGTCACGTGACACGAGGACAAACAACCAAAATGGCAGCCTCTGTTGCCGCGAGGCCGCGTTGCTCGGAAAACGTAGCGGTTGTTCGGCCAACACGCAAGCCCCGATGGCACTTCAAGATACACGAGGATTTGTGCCTTCTCAGAGAAGTCGTCGCAGCCAATCCTTTTGAAAATCCGCGCATGTGGGATGACGTTTTACTAAACTTCATTCCAGTGATACATCGGGAGCTGACACTTCGGGCAATATAGGAGCGTCTCGAGCTGTTTCTTTGGTATTTCCGACAACAGGACTCCGCAAACCTACGCAAGTAAGTGATTTCATGTGCAATAGCCACAATTTCGTTTTTAACAGCAGCCACTCTCCCACCTATTCAGAAACGCTCCTTGACTTCACTTTCCGCAAGGCAACGTGCTGAACGCGCTGCCTCAACGCCGCGTTTGAAACGCGTTTGTGCTGCCTCGAGGGTGGTGGCTAGTCAAGTTCAAGCGTTTGTGAATAGGTGGGAGAGTGGCTGCTGTTAAAAACGAAATTGTGTCTATTGCACATGAAATCACTTACATGCGAAGGTTAGTGGAGTCCTGTGACAAAAACAAATTAAGAAAAGCCAAGGTGACAAAAACAAATTAAGAAAAGGTTCACGCGTCGAGCACTCGCAAGCATAACGCCAAAATAAATAAATTCATGCTGTTTTAAAACATAATTTCCTTTCTTGCAGTAAGATAAGTACAACTTTTTATTTTCCTTTTCAACATACTTATGACTATCATGCACTGATGGCGTCGCGCTTGACTTGACCGAAAGACGCTTGGCTAAAACCAACAACGAGCGTTGCGCTCCGGTAACGTGGAGCGTTTGAGCGGAACGGGAACGGACCGAAGAATCGAGGTCTCCTCGATTTGGCTGCACTTTCTGGACGCAGTTCACCAAAGTGTCGTGCCAGTGCCGCGCCAGTTCCTCTAGTGTCAGTGCAGCCCTACACTAGCGGTTTCGGTGCAGCGGTCAAATCGAGGGCAAAAGTGCAGCCATACCGATACCTTGGCCGCTTGCACGAGACGAGAACTGGCGGGGAAGCTAGTGCTGAAGTGCCGATGAACTCGTGCAGCACGACGTCAAATCGAGTGCAGAAGTGCAGGTGGCACGAGCTGCACTCGCCAGATCGAGCGCCGAAGTGCAGCACTCTTGAACTAGTGCAGAAAGTGCAGCCAAATCGAGGAGACCTTCGGTCAGCTAAAAGCGCCTAATACCCAAGGAGCCCAGTATGTGTGGTTATGGCACGTACGCTTCTGAACGTTTTTGAGAGCGCGCGCGCTCGCGCTCGGAAGCTACCCACGCGCAGACGGGAAAACAAGCGCGTCCAAACCAGGGCTACCATCCTCGCAAGCACAAACGCTACATATCGGCTTACCGCTTCTAGTTTTTGTAATAGCCATGTTGCTTTTGGCATCGTTATGCAACTTAAAACAATTGGTTATATAAAACATATGCGACTGTTCAACATATGTGTGTACACGCACACACACACACACACACAGTCTCCGAGCTGTTCACAAGACACTAAAAAAAAAAAAAACAGGAGCAATTAACGGGTTCATACGTACGCAGCTACTCATAATCGCACCATCTCGCAGGGCGGAACAGTATCCATAAGAAAACGCCAAGCGTACTGACAACCGAAGGTGAAACGCCCAAGCGCCCGCGTTCCAATCCATCGTGTCCTCTCAAAGATGGCGGCGAACGCCCATCGTCTCTTTACGGCGTCAGCTAGCCAGAAAACTGCCAGATAACTACCGAAACAATTTTGTACGGCTAGAAAAAAAAACTAACGCCGACTAGAAGTGCACCGCGCGGTGAGCGTAGCGTCACCGAGAAAAACGAACGCGCTCTGGCAGCTCGCGGGTACCCATAGTGGGAGATGGAAGTGGCCGGGCAGTATAGTAATGCCGAGAGTGCGAGCTCGCTTAGAACTAAACATAATAAAACGCAATTCTGGTCAGTCGCGCTCACCTCGATTACTGACGGTCGCGCGGGGATCCAAGCGGGCTACGGGTCCACGGGTAGAGCCGAGGTAGATGCGCAGAACAAGCCTTCCCCGTCACGAGCTGCCGTCGGCAACGTCAGCTGCGTTGACGGTTTTATATACAAATCTGTCGCAAGGGGCGCTTTCGGCGCTGCTGTGGCGATGATGATCGCCTGCGAGATGGTGCGATTCTGGTGCCACCATAGAGTTTCATGGGTGCCATCACCTTTGGACATGCCTTTGGATGCCACCTGAAAAAGGGGCACACGGGCCGTTGAGATATTAGATTGGAAGGGGCCCTGCACCAAAATTTTACCCGTGGAGATTTAAGTTGCAACGCGTTCCTCGTGTCTCCCTGCAATTAATGTAAAGAGCATTTCGGAGATAGACGCATGCAAACAGATGTTATTAAACTTCAAATTCAAAATAAAAGCCGACGACAGAAATTACCCTTTTGTATTTCCCTCACCCAATATCCTGTCAGCCATGGTGGTTTGTCTGGTCACGATGAAAACGCGGCTTACATTTTGCTGTACCGGAGAGAGAGAGAGGGGGGAATAAAACATTTATTTAGTGTTCTGCGCGGTGAGTGGGACCCTTAGTCCGGGATCCCATTGGCGCGGGCCGTTGTTATTGTTCAAGCGTCTTTATTCACATTTATGCCCTTAATTGGAGGGCTGCGGTGAATATAGGGGGACGGACGGCATTTAAAAAAAGCACAAAAAAAAACGGGGGTGGGGTTCAGGAAAAAGCAGTCTTAATGAGCGTCTTGCGAGTTGACGTTCTGGCCGTCACGCCCGAGACGGAGCCTGGTGCCAATGGCCGGAGCCTTCGGGTCGTCCAGGTACACGAGCAGCGACCGCCATAGCTCGTTGGCGGCAGCGGCGGTGATGCGCCCGGGTTGTGCTCAGGCCTTATATCCTAGTGGCGTGAACGGGAGGGTTCGGGCGTGCCATTTGGCACAGAAAAATCCAGGTGGCGCCGCTGCAACTTTTCTTAGTGGTACCGACGCTTCCGCCGGCGTTGCTGCATGCGCTTGTGTGCATTTCACCGCGTCGTTGTTCTGGTGTGGCGCATTAATAGACATTTCTAGTTGAGCGTCTGCTACAACTATGCGGACGCAAGCCTGCCATAGGAATATGGCTTGCAGGCTGCGTCTACAGACCTGTGGCGGATGGCCAACTAAAAGTGTCTAATACGCGTATAATATAGAGAACGGGCATGCCTTGAATAAATAAGTCTGCCACCCTTCTTTGGGTGTTTCAGGAGGCTAAAACAACATATGCACATATTTTTACTCGTGATTGAAAAGCGTTTCAATGTTAATTTTCAGCAACTCGCGCACAACGAGTGCTGTGCGCGAAGTTAGGAAACCGGAGAGTCGAGTCGAAAAAACTTTATTTCGAGGAAATTAGGGACCTCCCAGGCCCCCCTGGGTCCCCGCGCGGCGTCCGGCCTCAGCTTTGGTCTCCCCCGTCGTACGCAAACTTCACCGTTTATAACGTGCACGTAGTCTCTGGGAACACATGACGGCACGAATGTCTGTGTGTATAACATTTGTACATATGTTTAGCGTCATTTCGTATTGTTTCGCTCAACAAAAAAATCACGCCATATCCACGAAGTGAATGATGATGAATGGGCGAAGCTCGATCGTTTTCATCCATGGCAGAAAGAGAATGTGTGGTCTGGAACACGCTTATACTTCATGGTCATCAGCGTCATCGTCATCGTTATCACGTGTAGTGGGTACATTCCACGATACTGCGTCATCGTCATCTTTATCACGTGGAGTGGGTACATTCCACTATACGTGGCTATCTACTTTCTACTACTACTACTACTACTACTACTACTACTACTACTACTACTACTACTACTACTACAGAGGAGGGACAGACCCACACCCTTAGGAGCTTCGCCCCTAAACATTACATCACAGTCACCTTCCCTCCGCATGCGTCGCATCACATTGATTCCCATGGTACATGGGGTCTGGCGAATTTTTTTCTTCACTGGCTGCCGGACACAACGGTGACAATAAAAAAAGCGCAAATTTAAACAGTGTTTTGATGGGCCAACTGCGATCGACATACGCATTGCAACGATGCTCTTGAAGGCTTATGTGTTCTGGGAGTGTTGAGTTCCGAGCTCTGCACGCAAGAAAATGTATCCCTGAATGTCATGAACCCATATTCGCCCATCCAAGACGCATTCCCCGCTGTATGCCTTTCGCTGATGCGACTCGTGCCTTCAGATTGCGCGCGCCTCGATCTCTGCGTTATTTTTGGTCGTTGTCGTTTGCGGTGTGTTGGCTGAGGGCTGATGCGTTTCCGATGAGGTCGTGAATATGGCTGTGGTACGCAGTGTTTGCCATCTCTCGTTGGGTGGGCACTGGTGTTAACATGCATTTTCAGGAATCGCTTTTTCACCTAAACAAATTTTGCGCAACCTCCACATTACACATGCGGCAGAGACGAGCGTATAACACGGTTCCACGGTGAAAGTTTAACGTGTATTATTACGATCGCGACGATTAGGAAACATTCAGACTTCTGCAAAGGAATCCTTGTTCCTGTATTTCCAACCCCTTCTTGACCGCACCACTTCGGTAGCGTTTTGGCCACGCGCCTTATGTCATGCTTCGTCTCTCTTTTTTTTTTTTCTTTTTTTTT
This sequence comes from Rhipicephalus appendiculatus, assembly GCA_030522465.1. NCBI lineage: Eukaryota > Metazoa > Arthropoda > Arachnida > Ixodida > Ixodidae > Rhipicephalus > Rhipicephalus appendiculatus. The sequence continues at coordinate 17,463 of JALIZH010028171.1, read as the reverse complement.
TTTTTTTTTTTTTTTTTTTTTTTTTTTTTTTTTTTTTTGCAGAGAAGCTGTATACCACTCTTTCGTCAGAAAATCCCGTGACGTAAACACAAAACGCCAGGTAAAAAAGCCCCTTGACAACGTTGCCCTAGACCACGAACAGACGTGCGCGTGTTCGTCTGCTAGCAGATGCGCGCACCGCTTGCGTTTACATTTAGGACGCTGAGGAAGGGCATTCGGAGAGGTGGAAAGATCGAAACGAGCAAACGCGTGTAACTCCGCTAGCCTTCGCTGTAGACTCGTGCACAACTGCAACGCCACAACTAAATTTCGACCTCTGGGTGGTTTAGGGGAAGGCAAACAGCATATCTTTCTTCGCAATCAGACATACAGCATAGAGCTCAGTATTCACAAAATTTCGATAAATGGAGCCACAAAACAAGCATCAAAACCATATGATGGGTGACAAAGCGCATGTGAATATTGGGAACACCCTCCTGCGCGTTCCCGGTAGAGATTAGGTTGCCGCTGCCTTGCACTTCACACGAGGGCTTCGAATAACGTCAAGCGGCCTTTGATTCTACCCACGTGTGTTTTACGCTTTACATAAAAAAGAAACCCGTCAAGCAACTCAGTCAGTCCATTCTAAGACTGCCATAAATATACCACAGAAATAATAGACACCAGAAGAAAAGCGTGAATATAATGCCCGACGAAAGAAACAAATTCGCCTTGCTGAAAATGTACGCGGAACCAATCACGGTCTACCACAACGGCCACAAAACGATTATCACTACCATTACTCTTAAGTAATAATAAAACAGCCCCCCCCTCCCCCCACCATCAGCATTTACGTTGTTTGATACGGTTCCGCTGTACAATCACGCTCGCAGGGCGGGATGGAGGCCAATTTTTTTTTCCAATGCTGTTCCTTGTCGCGCTTGGTCTGTGATGTGAGCGGCCCCTGCGTCCACATCATTTCGGGGAGAGCCCGACCGACAAGGATATATATGAGATAATTTAATTAAAGCCTGACTTTAATGATTAATCGCTACATTATAACTGGTTCTCTGTTTTCGGAGTTCATTTTTCTTGAAACTCGACCGATGTTTTCCTGGGTTTATTATTTTGGTAGAAGTACTGGTTTTACCGAGAATTTATTTTTCGTAAATGCCCAACACTCCGAAATTCGTTGTTTTATTTTGCATTATCCCAAGTGCTCGAAAATCTTACATGAAATGATAACTGGACACCAAAACATGAGAACACACGAAGCGTATTTTAGTTGTCTGGAAGGTTGGAACACACAAACACACAAATCGGATAAATCCGAATTGTCAAAAATTTTACAGGCAAGTCTTTATCAGATTTTCCTGGGATATAGGCAAAAACGTGGAGTCCTGGCTATAACGGACATTCTTCTCTTTTCAACATAACAACTACCAACAGCACACTTGGCACGCATGATCCAATTTTCGAGCCTTTGAGTCACTTCTAGAGTATCACAGGCCACACAGGTTTTAGCGCCCATGCATGGCATACAGGGTGCGTATGGCACTAAGAGAAAAAAAATGCATTCGCGAGATTACCGCGAAACGAATTTCACATCTCCTCCTAGCATGCCTCTTTCGATCTTAAAACGGAAGATATGACACGTCCACACATTGACGGACTTATCGTCTGTTTATTTTCCTTTCCTTTTTTTTTTTTTTTTTTTTTTTTTTTTTTTTTTTTTTTTTTTTTTTAATCTCTCGACTATTCGAAAGCGCAGTGTGGAAGACGATCGCTCACGCAAGGATTATTAACTTGCTTCACATTCGCTTAGCTGTCATGAGGTATCAGCACAACTCGTAAGTGGCACGTCTCGACACTACATCACCGCTGCACGTGGCAGAACAAAGGTAGTCTAGGCATACGCAATGTTCTGAATAACCGACGCGTCAAATCCCGTCATAAGCGGCTTATCTCCCAAAAGAGGTTCATTGTAAAGTGACATGCAGCTATCACAGAGTAAGCGACAGAGTTCGAATCGTTGGTTTTGGCATCTAAGCGAAGTTGGTGCTTTGATCGGTGATGCTAGGTACAATCTTCAACCGTCAACAACAAAAACTTAAGGTGCACTGAACTTGAAAAGGCGTCCATAAATACGGTTTCTAAAAGCTGTAAAGCTAACTTTACATTTTACTCAATGGCACAGATGCAACTTGATACAGGTGTTTTCGATTGCGATACTTTACACAGGTATCGCTCAACAAAATAAATCAGATAGAGGTCATAAGTAAAACGCGCTAACAAAGGCTACATTCATATTTCGCATTAAGAATTATTTCATAGAATAGATCGCAGGAACACACAGAATTATTTTATAAGCCGAAAAGACGACACCAATCTATTGCAGGCCTGCGACATCATGCAAGCAAGAATAACTGAAGCACATGTGACAGTGCATTCAAATATAACATGAATCATATATGAGAGGTAACAAAAATATATGGGAAAAGGCTCAGTGGATCGCCTGTGCCTCTTTCGTCCACGGGGAGGACGAGGAGGGATGAAGCGGGTTGTTGACAAAGAAATACCTCCGATATGATACGCCATCTTGCCGAAGAAAGAATCCCTCTTCGTCCAAGAAGGCCCTATTCCATTGTGTCGTCATCCTCCCTTCTTTTCCGTGTTTACCCTTCCTATTTCTCGTTCTCCCGACCACATTGTCGGCGTCTCTATACAGACACGCGTGCTTCAACCGCATACTCGCTCACACGCTACACGAAAGGCTGCTCGGCCCAAAGGGGGTTCTCGATGCCAACGGGCCGCCTCGAGCCTTCTTTCGGGAGAAGTACCGCAGTGTTTGCGAGTCTTGGATACACGCAACTGCGGCGGCGGCAGCCTGCGCAGCAGCTGTAGTCAAACACGCTAGCCTATAGACCTTTTTAACGGGCGAGGAGGACAGGTCTGGCAACAGCGCTTTCCTCCTTTCTGGCTCGTGCTCGCTGGCTTGGAGTGCGTGTGTTGACGCTGGGACGTGTGTCATTGTCGAGGAATTTTTGCGTGTTTTAGGTCAACTTGCGGATTCTTTTCTTTTTCATTGCCATGCCGGCAAGTAATAAGTCAACAGGGAACCACTGTGCTGTTTTTGGGTGTAGTAACAACTACAGAAAAAAGGAAACTGCTGTCGGGAGAAAAATGCGTGCATCACCAGACACGGAGTCTTTGCGGCTGCGGACTCTTCAAGTTAAATCGTTTTCCTGTTGACGAGGAGCAGCGGCGTTTATGGCTTGCAAGCTTAAATAGGAAAAACTTTGAGCCTTCCGCGTGTTCTCGGGTATGTCCAGAACACTTACTTTCTGGCGAATGAAGCGCAATCGCCCCGATCGACGCCGATGCTCGAGCTCGGCTATGAACGGAAGGTACGTAGCCTACGGCTATTCCAACAATGACAATATTTTTATCCGATAAACAGCCCCATGTAACATTTCTATCTATCGCAGGTCAAAGTACCACAGCGACGAATAGTAACGCAAGAGTTGGTGCCTACGAAGAAACGAAGAGTAGGTCGCCAAATAGTCTGTTGTGCAGAGACACACGGCGGAATTTCGATCGTGATCAAGCGCTATCTGGATTGAGTTGAAACACAATCGAGATAAGTTTCAAGGCAGCAAACAAAGCCGTCCGTGCCATGAAATGGAACTAACCACTAAACGTCAACACAAGGCTTCATGTAAGAGCGGTAGCCGATGCGACGGCGTGGCGTAAACAAATCGCGTTAGAAAAGCCGATACCTACAGCGCGAGAGAAAAATTAACTGTGCCCTCGAAGTGTTGCTCCTCTTCATGGAAAGGAAAGAGCTGAAAATATTGCGCGTTCTTCGAGCAGAAAGTCAGTGCTGTAAATATAATGCATCCACCAAGTGGGACTCGTTCGCGGCACCGTATAATCATACAATTGACTCTCAACGGCTTAAACCGACTAAAAACGCCTCACAGACTAATTCTCTAAAGAACCTGCACCACTTCAATCGAAATTCACCGCGTCAGAACTAAAAAAACGACTAAAACTGCGGCCGCACGTATACCTGCCATGTAACCGTGGTGCTTCGCACATGCCAGAAGAGTTGCCAGACGAGGGATGGCGGCGTCCGCTAAGCAATATGGCGGCGCCCACGTTAAAAAGGTCTATAACAAGCACTTCAAGACCTCCCGCCATGCGCACACAAACGCCCACCAACACTTACAAGAGCGAACACTACCATATCCACGCACGGATGGCTGGAGTGCAAACACGGTGCCAGGCGGCCGCTTACTGCCGAGAGCGAGGCGATGGAGCTGCTCTTGTGGCCTGGAGATGGGAATGGAGGAAGGGAAAACGAAAAGGGCTTCCATAAATATGCAAAAGGCGTGAGATTCTTTTAAGGGTGCAGTGAATGGGATGAAAGGAAGCTGGCTGTTTGCTCTCAGCTTCGTTGCGGCCGTTAAGTAGCTGTTCAAACATTGCCTCTTTAGCCGCAGCCAGTCAGAAGTGTGTGCGTGTGTGTGTGTGTGTGTGGGGGGGGGGGGGGGGGGGTCAAGGTTCTCTGTTTATGTGTTCGTTAACGCTTCCGGCCGACGTCGCAACCATCCTTTTTACTCTCACTATATGCGAGTGCACCCGCACGCGATGGCCCCCCTTGCTTTCAACAACTTCAACGAAAGTTGGACAGCGCACAAGCCTCAACTGCCTGCTGTGCCATACCGGGAGGAGGGCGAAGGCGTACGCACGTTATAATCAAATTTGAAGCGCCGCGGTTGTGTACTCTTTCGCTTGCAAGCGTGTCTGCGAGATGTTATGCACGGTGAACGACATACACAAGAGCATCAACCTCCATATGGCCCTCTTTGATTACATCACCCTTCGTATTCCTCTCCTTCATTTCCTTGCCAGGGCGTTTGAAGTTTGGCATTTGAAATGTGGGCATTCAAGTTAACGACGAAAAACAATCACCGTCAGAGTTTGAGTGCTCTTATAAATCTGCGCTAGATGGGTTATCAACTAAGCAGGAAAGGAGGCCGATAAGATAGCGTACGGGTAACGGTTTAGGTAGTGTCGATATCGTATCTATTGAAACGGTCAGTCGAAAACTTGTTACATGGCGTAGTTGCAATGACATCTGCGATGCCTCGATGCCAGCGTTCCTTCGTAAAGGGTGGTGACACGTCCCGCTGCTCCACCATATTTTGTCGGATCACGTAGGAACGCGCCAAAGTGGCAACACCACACAACGCGACAACACGTGTTCTGCTTCCAGCAGCGGGGCACAATATGGCGGTGGCGCGTTCAGCGGATGTCACCATCAGGGTTGCCGTTGGCTCGACTTGAAAAGTAGCCAGAACTCAAGGTAAAAGTAGCCAATGTAGCCATGTCATTTAATTTTATCGCCATATTTGTAGCCAAATGAAACAGAAGTGGTATTATGAGTTGAGTTTTTATTATTGAACAATAAATACCATTTTGAATAAGGAATACCATACAAGTGAGAGCACAGTTTTTCCTCTTGCTTAAGTCTTCAATTGCTAAATCACAGATCGTACAAATATATAAATAAATTATAATGAATAAAGTGTGTCATGCTTATTCTTTAGATAGAATAGATGGTGATCTTGCCGGATACAGAGTAGTTTTGAAACATTCCAGCCAACCAGTGAGAGCGAACATTAAATGTTAAGCAGTTTTTCTTTGCCATGTTTAAACATACTTGTGGGCTAGTTGGTTGACCACCGCGGCGTATGGCAGCACACACTGGGTGAGAAGACGAACACGAAAACAAAAGGACAACACAAGCGCTGAAGCCTTGAAGCCGCAGATCGTACTTGATTATAGACCTTACATAATACCCGTCCAGCTTCAGATAGTGAAAGCTGGTTAAGATGTACAGTCCAGCTTCATTTTGTTGCGGATCTTTGTTTTAGTCAAATTCACGCCAGAACAACCGCTGCGGGTCAGAATGAGAAACTTGCGCGTAGCATCAGCATAGACGGCGGGCAGCGTGAGCAGTGTTTTAGTTACGCGTTTGCCAGCATACAAATAGCTTCACCACTTTATATTTGCAGGCACGAGTGTCGGTAGCATTTTGCCTTGGAAGGAGGGGGGAGGGGAGAGATATGCAAACCCGTGTTGCATCGCGGCTGGGGGAGGGGGGAGGGGGAGAGCACTGATGTCGCTCAGGAGGACGTAAGTGCTGGTCTGGCTAGAAGGGGGGCAAGTGCCCCTTCTGCACCCCCCCCTGCCTACGCCCATGTTTGCGGGCACGCCGCACGTTGAGTTAAGGCGCCTCGATGGGCACCAACCCGCTGGGGGATGGGGAAGACGCGTGCGTGCATCGGCTGACCCGATAGGACTGCTTAAGAACAGTGCATTTAATCTGCAAATGCTATAGAAATGGCTACTTAATGCGCCAAAACAAAAGTTAGAAATAGCCGAAAAGTAGCCATGACGCCAACCTGGATTTTTTGTCGCCAGACGGGGTCGTAAACTAGCCAATTTGGCGCAAAGTAGCCATCAACGGCAACCCTGGTCACCATCCTCACGAAGGAAAGAAGCGCTGGTGTCAAGGCAGCCTTGTGCCATCTACCTTCGCGAAACGTCTCTTGAGCCAGCGCGGCACCGTGTTACCTTCCTCCAGATACGTTGTGTCGACGCGCGTCGCCGATATCAATTTAATAGGTTGCGCCATCATGGAAAAGTCACTCGCTTCTTCACTCAATGAGCCATTTGATAATTTGGCATCAAAAGGGACGGAAGACAGACCACACTTAATCCTTATTTGCATTGTCTCGACTGCAAGTGCACACCAAAATGAGACGTATGCATTACAGTATACAAGCACGAGAATGAGGAAACGCGTGTAATGGGTGATGCTTGGCGTGTAAATACTAAAGGCCTGACCACACGCACCCGTTGCAGCGCGTCACCGCGTGGCTTTTTGACGCGGCGCCGAGCCCTCTCCCTGTGGAGAGGGGAGGGCGCGTGGCTGCGCGAAGCTGCGCGCCCCCTCTCTCCTTAGGGAGAGGGCGCGACGCCGCGTATGAAAGCCAGGCGATGACGCGCTGCAACGGGGTGCGTGTGGTCAGGCCTTAATGGCAATACACGCTTCAGCCAGCCTGTAACTCGCATAAACAAAAAACTGAATGCCTAAAGAGTTGTCCTTCGCACAGGTCTTCGCATCTGCTTTTCTGACGTGTGGTGCTATCGTTCCAGAACACGATCAGATAACTATTGCGTCACACTTCTTTTTTTTTCTTTCTGTCCACCCCCTTCAGCGTTTTGTGTTTCTCTTTCCTTGTGTCCGTGCATGCGTGCCTCACTTCGTCCACGATCAATCCCTGTAGCGTATTCACACCATTGACGGCACCATCATCTCGCGTTCCTCACGCGCTCGGCGGTCGTGGCCGTGTTCGGAACTGTTGGCACCCCGTCCAAGATAGATAGATAGATTACAACTTTATTTTCCGCCAGATAAGGAGGCCCTCCGCTCCCCGTCCCCGGCACAAAGGCCTAGGTCACGGGGGGCCGGCACCTCCGCGGTTAAAAGCAGGCAAAGAGTTCTTGGCTCTTCGCGGCTTCTTCCGCCAGGCGGATGGCTTGTTGCTGTGAAGCAGGGTCCTCGCTCCGCAGCAGGGCTTCCCCAGGCCTCTCTACTATTTATATTTGAGTTAGCCCCCTGGGGAGCTATCGCACTCCCAGATTATGTGGTCGAGGCTCCCTCTCGCCCCACAGTGCTTGCACGTATCGTCTTTTCTATCGTCGGTGTGCATGTGATATGCCCACACCGGGTTTATATAATTTCCAGCTTGCAGGCGCCGCCACGCGACTGCCTCTCTATTGGTTAGACATTTATCCGGGGGTGGCACCTGTCTCCTGTGCAACCGATAATGTTCGACGATCTCCGTATACTTTTGCAGACGCTCGTCCATGTTCTGGCAGTCGGGCGGCTCCACAGTCACCCGGAAGTAGAGAGCTCGGGCTAACTCGTGGGCCGCCTCGTTGCCAGGAACGGACGTGTGTGCTGGGGTCCAAATTAAACTGACTTTTCTGTTTAGCCTTCTACCGGCCAGAACCCTTGCCGCTTCCGGCGAGATCCTGCCCTTTCCAAAATTCCAGATGGCCGTTTTACTATCGCTAATAATGAAGTTGGCTTCCGTTCCAACGCAAGCGAGCGCTATCGCAAGTTCTTCAGCCGTTTCTGTGTTGCGGCTTCTAATGGTGGCAGCCGATATGGGGACACCTCGGCCATCGACCACCGAGGCGACCGCCGCGCCAGACTTTCCACTTGCCGCGTCCACGTACGCAACCGACCTGCTGTCCATCGAGTCGAAGCGTCTGATTAGTGCTTGAGCTCTCTTTTCCCTCCTCTCTGTGTTGAATATGGGATGCATGTTACGAGGGAGGGGGTGAATGATTAGATTTTCTCGGTAGTCTCGCGAGATGTTTGACTTGCCTCGTGGTCCTCTATCTGTTTGCAGGCCTACCATTTCGAGGATAGCTCTACCCGTGGTCGTTCGACTTAGCCTATCAAGCTGTGAGATTCTGACTGCCTCCGCTATTTCGTCCCAGGTATTGTGCACTCCCATAGAGAGGAGCTTCTCTGTGGATGTGCTGATTGGTAAGCCTAAGGCCCTTTTTTATGCACCGTCGAATGAGCGAGTCGAGTTTCTTCCTCTCATCCGACCTGATGCTCAAGAAAGGCGTGGCATAGCACACGCGGCTTATTACGTATGCCTGGATCAGCTTAAGCAAGCTTCTTTCCTTCAGGCCGCGTCCTTTCAGCGCGACCCTTCTAAATATTCCAAGGACTTGCGTGGCAAATCCCCTCTAGCTTTTTTATTGTCCCATCATTATAGCCGTTCTCCTGAATGAAGAGCCCTAAGATTCTGATTCGATTGACCTTCGGGACTGGTTTACCTTCTACTTTTATGTCAAGTTCACAGCTGCGCTTGTAACGGAGTGACTTCGGGTTATAAATGAATAATTCCGATTTTTGTGCGGAGAGCATGAAAGACCCCTACAGGCAGCATAGTTCACTACAGTGTCCGCCGCCGCCTGCAGGCGCTCCTCGATGCTCGCATCGCTCCCTTGGTTAATCCAGAGGGTGATGTCATCCGCATACATACTGAACCTTAGCCCCTCTATGTTTCTCAGAGCTTCGGGAAGGCCCCTCATCGCCACATTGAAAAGGAACGGAGAGAGAACCGAGCCCTGCGGCGTGCCCCTGCTCCCTAACTGAAGTGTTCGTGATTCAATGTTTTGGAACTTCATGCAGGCAGTTCTGTTTGACAAAAAGTCCTTGATATAGGCGTATGTTCGCGCTCCTACCCCGATTTCTTGGAGACCGTGGAGGATCGCTTCGTGTTTAACGTTATCAAAAGCCTTTGTCAAGTCAAGGCCAAGAATTACCTTCGCGTCGTTGGAACGTGAGTCAATTATGTCATGCTTGAGTCGGAGCATCACGTCCTGCGTGCACAAGCCCGGTCGGAAGCCGACCATCTCGTGCGGCCATAGGTCGCTTTGTTCCATGAAGCGCGTCAGTCTGGTCTGGACCACTCGCTCCATCAGTTTCCCCATGCATGAAGTTAGAGAAATAGGTCTTAGATTTTCTATTTTCGGTGGTTTGCCTGGCTTTGGGATTAGGATTACGTTTGCCGACTTCCACTGGCGAGGCAGAAGGCCTTTAGTCCAAATTTCTTGCATGTACTCCGTCAGAGCACTGATAGAGTCATCGTCCAGGTTTCTTAAAATTTTGTTTGTTATCCCGTCAGGGCCCGGGGGCGGACTTCGTTTTTAGTCCTAATATTTCTGCCCTGACCTCTGCCTCCGTGAAGGGTGCGTCAAGCTCCTCGTTGGGAGCCCCGTTATACTCTGGGAGGGGTGTACTGTGAGTTTCGCCAATGTACATGGCAGTTAGTTTGTTCATAAATTCCGCATCCGTACCCTCAAACGCGTGCCTGGCTTTTGATAGCCTAATTCCCGATTGGGTTTTCGAAATGGTCGGATCTAACAGGTGTCTCAGCAGACCCCAAGTTTTGGAAAGGCTCATGCGCCCCTCCATCTCGTCGCATCTGCTGCACCAGTTTTGTTCGCATAATTTGATCGCATAATTTTCGATTTCTTTGTTATATCTGGCAGTCCTCCTCCTAAGATTACGGTTCCATTTTTTGCTTCTTTAGCCTGCATTCCATACCACGTTTCGCCTCCCACATGTGAAGGAGTTTGCTGTCAACTACTTCCGGGGCATCGTCCCCGTCAAGCGTCTTGGTTGCCTCTTTAGCGTGACGCGTGAGGGCCTCCGTCCATTTCTCTATGTCGTCGATCTTCCCTGTGGCAGATTTTTTCTCGCTTCTCTCGAAATAATTCCCAGTCCGTGATCGTCGGCTGGCGCGCGCGACGCGTCTTCACCCCTTTTTTAAGGGTCAAGGCTAAAAATGAAATGATCGCTGCCGAAATTACGCTCCGAATTTTGCCAAATCAGATCTGTCACATTTTTCGAGAAGGTCAAGTCAGGGGACGTGTCTGCGCACACGCTGTTACCCACCCTGGACGGACTACTAGGGTCTGTGTGTAGGGTGAGTCCTAGCTCATGCACGTCCTCCCATAGCTGCCTACCTTTCGGATCTTGCTTAGCATAACCCCATTCCGGATGCGCCGCATTAAAGTCACCGACTATTAACAAGGGGTTTGTCCCGGCTGCCTCAATCGCTTTGCGAAAGAGGGCCCTGAATCTCGCCTTCCTCTGCTGTGGGGTGCTGTATAGATTTAAGAGGAATACGCTCGGTTCATCTTTTCGTCCCGTGAGGATTTCTAAAAGTACTGCCTCAATTTCTCTCGAGTTGATTTCATGCTCGATTGCCGCAATGTTCCGCTTGATTAATGTTGTGACGCGAGATTTATCACCTCTATCACTTGAAAAGGCCTGGTATCCCGACAGTTTTGCTGCTTTGCCCGTTTCTTGCAGAGCTACAGCTGGTGGTTTCTCATCTAATAGCGTCAAGTATTGTTGCACTAACGCCCGTTTGCGTTGGAAGCCGCGACAGTTCCACTGCCAGATCAAAGACTCACTTGGTGCGCCTCTGGCCATGTTGGAGCCTGATCAAAATTTTCCTCCGCCTTTAGTTGCCATTCACCGATGGCAACTAATTCTGCCCTGTGTTTTTGTGCTTCGCCGGTAAGGCTTTGAATCTGACTTTGGGTCTGATGTATTGCTCCCATAATTTGCGCCATGAAAGAATCGAATTTAGCTTCGATTTTGGCTTCTAGTCTTTTCTCTAGTGCCACCAACGGATCAACGTCTTCCCCTTTGCGTTTCATTGGAGGTGGTCTAACTGACTCTACAACCATCTTTTCCTCCACCGGTGCCACAAGTTGCGTAAGAGGCGCAGCCGCAGGGGCCGGAGGAGTGTGTTTAGAGACCAATTTTGGTTGCACGTTGTGGGGGGAGGGGGACCCTGTACGCGCCTGTACTTTTGGTTTAAGTAACTCTTGGGTGAGCTTATTGATGGCTTCTCTAAGCGCCCCAACCTCTTTCCGTAATTTATCGATCTCTTCCTCCTGCTTATCTTTTGCCTGGGAAACCCCACTGCCAAAGCTTACACTGTTTTGGTCACTGCTCTGGCTCCGCTTGCTTGTCCCCGGGTGCGCCGGGCCTCTGGAGCTCGTTCTCTCCCTGGGTCTGGATCCAGAGCGCCCCCCGGTGCGGGAGCTCGACCGACCACGCTGCTGCTGTCCTTCGGTAGTCTCCGCCAGCCTCGGGAAGGAGTCGTTTCTGGCGCGAAAGTCCTTGTTTCCGTGCCTCTCCTTGGAACGACTCCGGGGATTAACCTCCGCGGTCTCTTCAGCTTCCTGTTGTCTCTGAAGTTGCTGCTGTTGTTGCATGATCTTGCGTTCCCACTGCTTCTTCTTCACCTCATAAGGAACCCGGTACAGTTCTTTGCATTTTTTGTCACCAAGCGGGTGTCCTTTCCCGCACAGTTGGCACTTGGGCTCACATGAATGATCTTGTGGTGGTTGCTCCATGCCACAACCACGACGTTTCACATTCGCTGGGTCCGGACAGACGTCATCGCGGTGTCCGAGCCGGCCGCACGTGATGCAAACTTCGTATTTCTTGCGGTAGATTACGCAGCGTTGCGCCACGGGTGTGAGTCGCACCCACCGCGGCACCTCTTTGTCTTCGAACAGTATTAAAACTGTCCTCGATGTCTTTCCGAGTCTTCGTACTCCGAGGACCGGGGGATTCCCGTAGGTTTGCAGCCGTTTCAAGATTTCTGCATCTGAGAAGGTCAAAGGGACTTCCCGTGCACGACGCCTTTCCCGCAGTCCTCCGGCATAGCGACGTACGTAGTCATTTCTACCTTTTTCCCCTTCGAAGACGAGGAGCTTCAAGTCGGCGTATTTTCTCTTCCTTTCCGCGCTGACTGTGGCGACGAGAATGGTATGCTGCTTCGAGTTCATCGTGATGACGTCCTCTCCAGCTGAATCTGGGCTGACGCCAGCCGCGCTAAGTATTACGTCCGCTAGATACGCACTTCCGTACTTCAGCAGACGTACGAGACCACCGCGCGGTCTCATCACTATTTTCTCTGCGCCGTCCGGAATTCGGGCAAATTGCCTTTCAACCGACTTCGCCGCTATCTTCCTCCCAGCGCGTTTTTCAGCGGCTCGCTGCCGTTCCATATGGCGTTCCATATGGCGTTCCATTTGGCGTGCCTCGTTCTCTAGGGGGGGCCACTTTCCCTTTCTTCTTGCTAACGTACCATTGTCCTGGCACGTTCAATTCTTCCGGATCGATTTCCGTACCTTCCACGGTCTCCATCATGGCTAACTCGGTCTCCGGGCGGAGACGCCGCTGGTGGCTGCTCGCCGCTAGGCCGGGCCTTAGGCTGAGCTTCCCATACGGTGCGTCGAACGCTTCAAAGACCCAGAAAAACGTGAAAAACGAGGGCCCACCTCGGAGAAAGTTATGTCCTCAGTGTCCGTTCGCCGAATGCAGTCCTTTGCACCTAGAATCCAGAAAACCGTCGAAACCAACTTGAGCTCGAGCGGCCGTAGTCGACGGAGCCCATCGAACGCACGTCCACTCTCCTTCGCGTCTCGACGCGTCCGCACCCCGTCCAAGATCTTCCAGATGACGCAGGGACCACAGCGCAGCGCTGCTATTGTCAAAATGACACCCTGAGCATGGCTAACTCGTTGCCTCGCCTGCCTGCACACCGCGGTGATTGCCGGAAAGCCAGAGCATGCCGTCTAAATTCTGTCTCCAGTCCCGGTAAGTATAGCCCCGAAACAATTATGCTAGCAAATTAGACAGTTTACTGCGCCTATTTAGTAAGCACCCTTTATTTCCCTTGTGCCGGCGTTCCATCTAACGGAACGATTGATCCTCATAGGATATATTATATATAATAAAGACTTACATGGAGCCCTTTTTCAATGCGTCCTTTCGCTAGCTCATTAGCGGTCATGGTCACATGATCTTCCCGGGTTTGCGTCTTAGTATGAGAAGTAAACTTTCCTTGTGCACTCCCTTTTTAGCCAACAGGTGGCTCTAGTTCGTCAGCTAGCAAAAAACTTTAAGTTCAGCTGTGAATTTACAGTTTTATTTAGAAGAATATTCAATTAAGACAGGTGAGACATCAGGCCAAATCGTGACATGGTCGCTCACAGGTTGCATCCCCGTCTCAATCCGAACAAATATTAGCGTCTATCTACCAATCCAATTCTCACAACTATTGAAATCGGCTGAACGGGACGAGCCTAAAGAGGAGCCCTAAAATTTTGTGACCCACAACTACGAGGGTTTCTTGTCTCTATGCCAAGGCACATCTGCGGCCAGCCGAAATAGGAAGAGAAACGTGACGCTGCAGCGTAACTATACTGAAGTACCCGCGCATGGTTGCATCTAGTTTTCTCGGATGTACGCACGGTTCTTGAGAAACGCTAGACAATTTTCCTGGTATATAGAGCCTTTTTTTTTTCATTCCGTACGTCCCGGACATTCTTTACCTGGAGTTCTTTACCTTGAACATCCTGCCACCCAGTTCTTGGCCTATTCCCCTTTGTGGGCGCGTGCCATAAGGAAGAGGATGTTATCATCATCATCATCATCATCATCATCATCAAAATTTGAAACGGCTGGGCTCGGACACCAAGGAACGCATCGTTACCCAAGCCGGCGAAGAGACCGCAAGGCGCGCGGCGATGGCGGCGGCAATGGGGCCCGGAACATCACTACTTGTCTGCCTCCTCATCGCGCAGGCCGCGGTAGTTCTCTGCTGCGACAATGACGCCGCCCAAACGCCCTCCGCTGACGGTGAGTAGTCCCGTAGGAGGCTACCCTCGGCGGTGGAATAGCGTAGCTTGTAGCAACGTCGATTGTAACACAATCGGTGATCAGAAGGAATGGCATGTAATAGGGGTGGAAACGGATCACATGAGCAGCTTTTCGCTGTTCTGCGGGCGCTCGTAGTCGCATTATTGTGTCAGCCTGCCCGCTTCGTATTACTAGCATTTCCTTTTGTACTACCTTGTTTTGCCATCACGGTGGCTAAAGTCCGTCAGCTAGCGTAAAGTGCAGGTTAGCTGTAAGTTTACAGTTTTGTTTAGAAGAGTATCAAATTCAGACAGCCGAGACATTAGGCCGAATTTTGGCATGGTGGCTCACAGGTTGCACATCCATCTCAATTCTAACGATAATAATCCGATTTTCACCAGTCCGATTTTAACAACTCTTCAGATCGGCTGAACGAGGCGAGTTTAACAGATAAACGTCAAAAATTTGTTGCCAACAACTACGTTGGTTTCTTCTCTCTATGCCAAGGTACAGCTGCAGCCAGCCGAAATAGATAAAGAAACGTGACGTTCCGTGGTAACTACTGAGGTACCAGTGCATTTGCGAAATCGAATCAATCATTTCTGATCGACATTTTCACCAGCCACTCAAACCTCAGAGCGTGCATATTTTGATCACTTTGACGATTGCATTTGCGAAATTGAGTCAATCATCCTTGACCAAAATATTCAATGTTATTTCCTCCTTGGCTTTAATTGCAGGAGCAGACTCCGTCCTGGAAGCCATTCTCGATCGCACCAGCTACCCGAGAGTGACCACACCAGCTGGCCGCAAGACATCCCTGCGGAGGAACCCTTTACTTCGCGACTTCGATTCCTCCACTGCCGAGACCGACATCGAAGTCAGTACCGGATACGTCTATAACAGTTTCAGCCGGGGCGTCAAGGTGTCGAAACCATCTAAGAACTGTTCAGCTCAGGTTGACCTCTCGCCGCCGCTACCCCCGTCGTCTTGGCGGAGGCTTACCATCCTCAAAAAACCCATTCGCACAGTCCATGTCGATCTGCCAAATGTCTATGTCACCTACGAAAGTTTTACGTGCGTGTGCGTCAGCATTTACGGGACGAGTGATACGGAGCCTGAGTGTCGCGAATCCACATCCAGATACGAAAAGCGACTTGAAGTTCGTGTATTAAGAGTCTTGACCGTCGTACTTTTGATTACTATAGCCCTGAGCGTCCTCAGGCATGCTTTTGTTCGGGCAGGCTCGAGCAGACAAGCCGGACAAGCTGGAGCTGGTACTGCAAAACCATGTGGTCCTCCGGAGACTTCCAGTAAATATGCGGAAATTAACTCATGCCACCCCGAGGCAATCGTTTAGTGAATTTCAACGTTTGGCGAAGTCTTCCTCTAAATTTTCACTTACTGAGGTAACGATAGATTGAGATTCGACCCTACTGCACAAGGAAGAATAAAAAATCCGTCCAGTCATCCGGTAATTTTTTTCCTCGCGTTGTCGCGATGGCGAATGCACACCAGAATACGGCAAATGCACATTGTTACACAAGCAACAAAGAGACTCTGCAGCACTTTGTACAAGTAACTATCAAATGGCTTCAGTAAAAAAAGTTTATTGCCTTAAAATCGCCGCAAAATTTTTTAGAATTCGTCAAGTGCGAGCGAAGTTACAGAGATTTCTAGCACGCTATAATTTTCTCTCTCGTCCCGATGAGCGTGCTTGAAGCTGAGCAGGAAAAGATGGTCCAGGGGAAAGAAGTACCGTCACGCGCGTCATGACCTTGAGCACTTTTAAACCCGAAACATTTCTTAGCGAACAGCAGGTACTTTGAGCGCATACATCTACGTATCTATAATTCTATATATCTATCTAGCCGCCTACGTCTGGCTGCTCTGGTGATCGCCTGTTTACTTGGTGTATTGCAAAATCGGTATGGCAGGGTAGCAGAGTATGAGCGATATGGCTCCGCTCGCAACATGAATAACGTGAAAATCCTGTCGCGTATGTCGTCAAACACTTTCCTCTAAACACGTCAAGCATATACTCGTATACCACAGGCCGCTGCGCGCGGGTATGCGGCACAGGTGATTGACAGTTATATATACCCGGAACGGCAGGGACCGACATTAGTAACTTCAACGGGAGAGAGAAGCTGCAAAGAAAAAAAAGCCAGGATCTCAGCTGAAATCGAACCCAAGCGTCCTGCGTGGCAATCAGGTATTCCTCCACAGAGCCATACCAGGTCTCGAAAGGGCTTTGGAAAAAGACACTCTGCAGGCGTAAGGTCGGTGCAACTCCAACTGTGGTTTCAGTGCTGACTATCGAATTTTATGAGAAAGCAATAAATATTACACATGTAAACTTATCATACTTCATGCCGAATTAACGTCAATTATGGTTCCAATGTTGACTCCACGTTTATAGCAGACTAATAAACATTACATTTGTATTCCTCTGATTCAGCAATCTATATTGAAGCGTTGCTCGATCCCGGGGGAATACGCTAACGAAAATTACGTGCGTGTGATATTCGCATAACCGCACCGTAAAGCGCACTTCGTATCGACAATACTAACGTCTGTGCTCTAAAGTGAATGCTGACGTTATGTCAGACCATAAGTTACCCATTGTAGTCACCAGCAGACGCCAGAGTGGTGGACGTTCCTGGTAAGCCCACCATGTGCAACACAACTACTGCACTTAACGTCAATCCACCTCGTAACACTTCTCTCAAAGCCACAAAAAATCAGCCTACGCTTCAGCATTACGCTTCGCGTAACAAACATCACGGACTAATACAAGAAGAACATTTCAGCCTACCATCACTGGGGCTGGTAGAGCGCACGTTAGTGGTGGCGTCGTTGCGCAACTATGAACAACAAGTTGTCACATTTACAAGTTTTCTGGATACGTGAATGCGTATAAAATTACTGCATATGTTTTACCGAGCACTACATCCATCCGCCTGGTAACATTATGCTCATTTTAAATGTGCCACATAGCAAACTTCTTGATGCATGCTTCGCATATCATTGATTCCAACGGTACGTGGGATCTGCCGATTTTTTTTCTTTTTAAGGGCGAAGCTCCTTAGGACCTTGCCTTGTGTTTCGTTGTGGTCACGGTACAGAACCGTTCTTATAGTCGAAAC
>JALIZH010028170.1:0-21765 GCA_030522465.1 Rhipicephalus appendiculatus | reverse complement strand
ACGCCGGCGGGGGAACATTTTTCTGAATGTTTTTTCTTTCGCATTTGGTAGCGTCCCAGTCAAAAAATCCGATAAAGCGGCCCTATCGGACCGGTAAAGACAGCTATCGGCCCGATAAAGATAGCTATCGGCCCGATAAAGGTACTGTGGGCACGGCTGTCTGTACGGCAAAGGTCTTGTGTGGAGACCCCGACAAAGGGGGGCGACCCCGACAAGGTACCTCTCGGGACAAAAGGGTCTTGTGTGCCGACCTTCGAGACAGACAATGATAGCTGTCTGTACGATAGGATTCTCGTTTGCCCGCGACCGACACCGATGGCCTCGCTGTCTGCACCGATAACATATTCCACGGTGTAGCCCTCCGACACCGACAACGTGGCACACAGCGTCCGAGCGAGCGTTGCATATGGCGCCCGCGATGAGACGGGCCCGTGCGGTTAACTCGTATGCGTGCGTTCATCAAAGCATGAGAGAACATGAAACAGCAACTACTCGATACATCGATTGCTCATAAAGGATCGCTGCAAGCAGGGGCGTAGCCAGAAATTTTTTTTCGGGAGGGGGGGGCACCCCCCTTGGTTTCGGGGAGGGCACCTCCTTGAAATGGCCATTTTTCGCTATGTATGCCATGGCAAAAAAAAAAAAAAAATATTCGGGGGGGGGGAGGGGGGGGGGGGGGGGGGGGCACGTGCCCGGTGTGCCACCACTGGCTGCAAGCATGATAAGCATAAGCGCGCGCAGGGTTCCCCTTCAGACGAGGCGGGGGGGGGGGGGGGGGGTCTCACCACACCAGACGGCCTCTTCAAGGTCATGCCCTTCGGTCTTTACTCGGCACCTGCGACGTTCCAACGTGTTATGGATACTGTATTGGCAGGCTTAAAGTATGGGACAAACTTTGCCCCTCCCACCCCCCCCTCTTGGGTGACTGGGGGGGGGGGGGGGGCCCCTTCCTTCCCGTGCGCACCCCTATGATGGCAAGAATTAATGAACCTTTACATGGCGCATGCGTGGCCCGTCTCTGCTTTCACGCTAGGACAAATCTGCGTGTGCTGTTGCGAAACGAGCGTTTTTCTGCTTCAATGCATCTAGACGAGTGACTCTGCGCGGCAACTGCGCGCGCGAGCACCAAAACTGGCGTGCTGCTGTCGGTCGCCTAAGTTCTGCAACGACATCTAAGACGTAAATCCTATATTTGGGAACACTAACCGAGCGGTTGCGGCCCTACAGAACACTCTGACGTGCATAAAGTGCGGCAACCCGAAACCCTCGGGAAACGAGGCCTTTCGGATCATAAAAAATACTTAAGTGGTATCGCAAACGAGTGGTCATGTACTCAGTGTCATAGCGATGAGACCATGGCAGGCACGTTTTCGCGCAGCCTGATATTTGTGTGTACCGTGCAGCACCCTTCCTCCCCGTTTGTGCAAAGTTTCCGGCCCAATTAAGCCCCCCCCCCCCCCCCCCCCAATCAGCTCTCCAGTTTTTTTTTTCTTTTTCTTCTTTCGATTTTTTTTTTGTGTGTATGCATCAGTTTGAGTGCTTGACAATAACAATGTATATAAAATAAAAACATTTCCAATGACCTCTCCATAAATGGGACAATCTATCAAAAGTGGACGAAAAGCAGATTCGTCCATTCCACTGTGAAGCCATCACTTGTGGTCATGCAAAAAATCATTGACTCACTTGAGATATCTGCTATAGCCTAGGTGTAGACCTTATTAAGATACGTTTTTTTTAAATGTGCGTTATGCACTCATCCATCATTCTCTCAAAAAATTTTAGTAGTTGCTTGACAGCCATTGTGCTCCTACAAACTGGAAGATCAGAAGGCGATTCCTGTCCACAAGTCCAGTGACCAACAATTTACCGCCCGATCTTCCTAACTAGCATCTCATTAGAAATGTTCAAGAAAAGAACACATATTATGATCTGAGCCACTAAAGTTTTTGGACTCCATCTTATTTTCACCAATCAGTATGGTTTTAACTACGAAGCTGTTTAGTAAATCATTTCTTGTTCACCCAATCATTATCATAAATGGGTATGCGCCACAAAAGTTTTGCAAATCCCACGACTCACCACTGGTCCACTAAAAATGAAGCAGGCAACAGTTAGCTCAACAAACAGGTATGTGCCGCAGAAATTTCTGCAGCCTGTATGAAAACTATCATCATCATAAATAGGTACATTTCTTTATGGAAGGGGTATCTGAGAGCATCGTGCCACCTGCTTAGAACCGCACACCAATTGCATGTGCGTTATGCATTGTCACACCACTGTCATGCGATACTTAGTGGTTATGAAAGCTAGTGTACCGCTCGCGCCAACCCATAGGCAGCCTATGGTCGCCTGAAGACAAATCACACTCCCAAGGAAGAAGCCACGATCCGAGAAGCAAGGCTTTCCGCTGCATGAGAACGGCGCCTGCAGCATCGATTGGATACGCAAAGTTCAAGCCAAGTTCAGGCAAAAGTTCAACAACACTACAGCCAAGGTCAAGCCAAGTTCAAGCAAACGTTCCACAGCCAAGTTCAAGCAAAAGTCCATCATCGTTACAGCCAATTCGAACCAAGTTCAACATCGCTACAGCCAAGTTCAAGCCAAGTTAAAGCAAAAGTTCACGCAAAAGTTCTGCCTAGATACAGCCATAAGTGTGTGCAGGGTTCCCCTTCAGGGGAGGGGGGGCGAAGGTTCCTCACCGTGCCCACCTCCCTATTAAGTCAATGTATGCCACCCCCCCCCCCCCCCACTTAGGTGACTAGGGGGTGTCCCCCCCCTTGGGCACACCCCCTGTGTGCATGCCTATGGATACAGGAATAAATAAACAACCGATCAGTTTCGCTGTGTATCTAGTATTGCACGGCTTAGTGCAACTTCAAATGTTTTTTGTAAATCATTTCTTTTTAAACTCAATTTCCTTCCTTCACTCACGAATTTCACCTATATTTAATGTATACTTTGATGACTGACTAGTTTTCTTGATTACTTGAAAGGATTTGATAAAGTATGTCACAAACTGCTTCTCTTAAAACTAAGCAAATTAAATATAGACCCTCGTCTTCTCACCTGGCTTATGCAGTCTGTTGCATGCAATGGCATCATATCTAGCGAGCCTGTTCATTGCTGTACCAGAGGGATCTGTTATATGACCTTCAATTCCCTTAATATACATTAATGACTTTCCAAATTGTGTTCTGATGTTCACCTCATTGCTGACGATTGACGTTTCATGAAGTTAACTATAATAAGACATTATGACCTTACAAGTGACCTAGATGCTGTATCTAACTGTTGCAACGTGTGGCTCATGGAGCTAAATCCTAAAATGGGCAAAGCACTCCGCTCAACTCAAACTGCCGCCACCCCTCCCTGTTATCTTTTCAATCATACTTCGTTTTAACCTGTTTTTTTCATTTCAGTATCTTGGCATTCACACTACCTCTGATCTTAAGTACACATTACACATCTATTGTTAACAACACTAACCACATGCTTGGTTATCATCACCGTAACATCTCTTCTATCTCGTCCTCTCTCAAGTTCATCTTACAAAACTTGTCAGAAGAAAACTTGAATATGTGACCCCTGTGGCATCTATATACTAGCAAATTACTTAATTTAATTTAACTTACGCAAAATAGCACTGCCAAGCTTATGACTAACAACTATAACCATGCAGCAAGTGTCATGCCCATGACACTTGCTGCATGGTTATAGTTGTTAGTCTGCGCTTGTCTGTCTCGCCTTCTCTTCGTGTCTCGTCCCACTGCGCAGTTCGACCAGAATCTATTTCTTGTTAGAAGTGTGCAGATGTTTTGTTCCATCCAAATAACCATGGTCAGAGTGTACATGCTTGTTTTTGGCTGTGTATGAACAAAATCTGCTTCAACGAATTGAAGAAACAGGACACACCAGTGGCTGTGAAGGCAAAAGCGTTAGTTGTTTGCGTCTTTGAAATTGTGCACCAACTTGCACAACCAGGAATTTTACTTCAATTTATAAATCCGTATGGGGGGTGTGCAGATGAACACGAGAGTCCTTGTTTATCTAACCAATGACACGATGTTATCTGTGCTCTTTTTATATATTTCAAAGCTTTTTTGGAATAGAATTTGTTTGGAAATCCCTGCTCATCCACGTCATTCTTTGTCCCTGTTGTTACTTTTGCAATGTACACCTTTGAAGATGCTTCACTAACTAGTACTAATAACCACCTTGTCTGGTTTTGAATGAGATGACTAAACTGCTTGTGAACATCAAGCAACATATACATGTACATACCTGTCACTTGGAAAATTGTCACATACCTTGAAGCCTACACATAAAAAACCTGAGAAATCATACAGCACTTAGAATGATTCTTGCATCACTACATCAGTGTAACTTTGAAATGGTACATCCAAAAACAGCATGCAACTTAAGAAAAAACACACAGTGACTGGTTAACATTTTGTAAAACCACTTAATGTAGGCTGTGCTGAGGAAGCAAATACATAATGTGACCTAAAATAAAGGTTAAAGGTTTGGTACAAAAAGTGTGGCATCTAAATTTGGAGCCTATCATGATTATCTTTTCCCTTTCCAAGTAACAAAATGGGAAAAATAAATTCGCCTTACAAAATGTAAAAGAAATGCAACTGCACAGAAAGAGTATGTTTTTCATATATAGAGCACATGCTCTTCACTGTCGTTTAGTAAGCGTTCACCTGGGGCTCTCTAACTTTTCTGTAAGTGGCATAATGTGTGCCAAAGCAACAGGAACAGCTGATTTTATATGCTGATGCAGCAACAGAACTACACTGGCATTGTTCAGGCTATGAGAACAAATAGCACATGCTTAGGAACTTTTTCCAGTGATTACAGGTGCCAGTCCACATGAAGCACATACACTAGCCAGCAATTTTTATGATTACCTCCTTTCAAAACCACCAGTTATCACAGCACTAATTTCATCAGGGCCATTCTCACTGTGTGAGAAAAGTCACATCCACTTAACATACCAATTACTTAAGCCCTAGAGCTTTAATTCATGCTTATCGTAAACCCATGCTTTAGTTAGGTTCAGTAGCAAGATACACCGCATGCACTCATACTAGTAATATGAATTCACACACTCTTCTTGGATCCCGGAGAATATTTTTCAAATGAAAACTTTTTAATTCTTAAAAAATGACAATTCTTTATCAACTTGCAGAACCGACACATCTCTTCGATAGGGGACACTGATGTTGCACAATGTCAGCAGGGCACCGTGTGTGTCAAGACGTCTTCCTCTAATTAGGTCAGGAGACTCCAAATTAGCATCGAACTAAGAGCGAAAGGCGTGCAAGGAGAACCGTGGCAGTTGCACCCATTCAATCATCATTGTAGGTGATTAACCAGGAGGCTGTCACTGAAGTCTGCAGCCAGCTCAATGAATCGTCAGCTTTCAATGTGTAATCATTAATTCTTATGCTGCTTCCCCATAAAATGTGTCGATAAACTAATGTCATGTCTTTCCCATAAGTATACACAGGAACCCACAGAACAAGAGGAGGGGCATTGATCAAGGCGCTTGTGTCTCTGTTTGAGACAACCTAATAAAACCAACAGGTAATGAAGCAAAGGAAAAGCATTGGGGACAGTGATTGTAGTTTTTACTAGGACTGCAGCATTTATGTCAAGAAGGGAAATTAAGTGGACAAAAAAAAAAAAAAAAAAAAAACTTACTGCTCGTGGGGTCCATGGTGACAAGTCATTTGAACTCTGAAACTTCGAAATATGTATGGCATTCAACCATCGACCTCCAAAGTGTGTAAGAACTCGAACACAAACCTTCCGTGTAGGTATGGTATAAAAACCTCAACAGCTGAAGTTTCACGGCTATCAACCCTCAACATATTTGATGCATTCATATATAGGGACTCAAACCCCAAACCTTCCAATATTGCAAGGCATCGAACTTATGGTCAGTCATCGTTAAGCAAAGACAAAGCAGGGGTGAAACAGTGGTCAAGTGATGGTCAGCACTACACTGCAGAGATGAGCATGTGCCACTGTGCATACATTCACAATTCCCTAGAAGGAAGTTTGTGCCAATTTTTTTTTCTTTGGCACTCCTCAATGATTTCACAACTTCCTCAATAGGGTGATGGCCCTGCAGCAAGCATCCATTATTCAGGCACATTGGCTCCAAGAGGAAGACAACAATGAGGTTAGGGCAAGGTGCAAGGTGGCATTCTCTCAGTTGCCACATTCATGCCAACCTACGTGCACAATAGAGCAATTATGCATATAACTAAGTACCGTAAAACGCTGAGCAAGCGCCCCCCACCCGAGCAAGCGCCCCCCCCCTTTTCTTTTTCGGGAGATCTGAATTAAGTGCCAAATAAGCACCAATGACCAGTCCGGGACCGAGCAAGCGCCCCCCCACCCAAACCTTGTCGGATTATCTTTCACCGTAGGGGGATGCTTGCTCGACATTTTGTGGTACGCCGCTCTAATTCTTACACTTTCAACGAAGCATGAGTGTGTCATTTGACTCTGAAACATTTAAAAATCTTCTGCAAAGACTCTACTAATTCACTCAGCTGGAGAATTCATGATGGTCGCTTTTTCGGAAGGGAGCTGTCGAGCACCCTATCATTTGTTAATTACCTATGTAGCAGTGATACCAGCAAGAGAGAGAGAAAAAAATATAGGAAAGGTAGAGACCGGAAAGAGAAAATACTACTGGGACATTCTCCATCTTGAGCACAGAACGTGCACAGACGAAAGACAAGCTATAGGCCTACCTAGATTACCCGATTTATTCATTCAGGGCAGTGCATGTTCTCATACCGCACACCAATCGAGTAGTGCATTTTACAAGGAACCTCAGATAGGAGAAACTCTAGCGTCTGTCATGCAATCTTTCCTCACTCTATATAAGCTCCAACACTTCATTTATTATAATGATAATAAAATCAACCAAGCTAATTGTTCATGACTTTAAGACTAGGATAAAAGTTTTTATCATGCTAGTATCTGTGCACTCCAGAATGTTTGGGTGAGTGCATCAGTTTAAAATATCGAGGGCCTGGAGGGGGATGCTTTGAGAAATGAAAGTGCCTTCTTTCAGACCAACATGTTTCATAATTGTGAAAAAATTGCAGGCTGCACCACTGTCCCATTTCAATTGATGTCATACCCATAGCTTGGCAACTTCACTCATGACTCGACTCACTCAGATTCACTCAGACTCAGATCAAGATCAGTAAAGTTGAAAGTTGGGCGAGTTGGTGATAGTTCATGTTTACGTGTGAAGCAGCACACGGAGACAGGGTATGAAAGGAACGAAAAGCAGCGGTTGTCCTGTCGTTTTTCGTTCCTTTTGTACCTTCTCTCCGTGCACTGCTTCACACGTAAACATCAGATCGAGATGTGAGCAGGAGTCTGAGTGAGCCCAGGTGAGTAATACTTCACTGAGTTCGAGTCCGAGTGAGTCTGGCTGAGATCAACTTTAGTGAGTCTGAGTCCGAGTGAGGCCCGTTGAGGAAGATTTTGGCAAGTCTGAGTCCCAGTGAGCCTTAAGTGCAAAATATATTTGTTCTGTGAGTCTAAGTTAGCTGCATAGCTCTGTGCTGACTATATATAATGAAATACTCAACTTCGGCATTACTATCAGCCTTATTTCGGCTTGTGCTTATAGTCATGTTGACTAACACAATACTTCTATGCATTAGCATTCATATGCTAGCTCGGTAATTTTTTTATCAGAGGCGTGTGTTACGGGCAGGCGAGGTGCACTAACCTCACCTCTCCACCCCAACCCCTCACCCTTGCGCAATCTCTTCCTTGGGAAATTCTTGATAAAAATATCTCAGCCATCCCTTTCAATAAAAATGTTGTTACAGGATTGCAAACACAACTCATATTTAAAGGTACATGATCCAAAGACGCCAAGTTATATAGAGCACCAATTATGCGAGATTAATAAAAAAGCTAAGTATGTGCTGACAGGCTAATGAGTCGACTCACACCAGATGCACATCATGCCGTGAGTCTGAGCATGAGTGAGTCCAAGTGAGTAATGTTATGGTGAGCTTGAGTCCGAGTGAGTCCGGGTCAAAAAAACTTTAGTGAGCCTGAGTCCGCGCGAGTGCTGTTGAGGAAAAAAATTGGCAAGTCTGAGTCCGAGTGAGCGCTAAAAGCAAAATATGTCATGAGTGAGTCTGAGTGAGCTCCACCTTTTTTGCTGACTTATGGTCATACCACCTTTTTCTAAACATGCCTCGGGGATCAGATACTTTCCTTTGGCACTGCATGGGGGCATATTTTGACATATGCTGCTTTTACGGAGGCACGTTTAATACCACGTACTTTAAGTTGAAGGAATACGAATTAATTGACAAAAAGTTTTCACTTGTATGCCAGCCCAGGTGTCATATATACCAACGTACATGCCAGTTTTGGCGCAAAACAATGACAGTGCAATTCAATAAGTAGGTTGAAATCTATGTTATTAGCAAATAAATCACTCAGGCTGTGCAGTTTTTATTTTTCCACATTTTTGCATTGTGAGGGCGCCGAAGACGCGCGGCAAGGGTTGGGGTGAAGCAGGACACTGCAGCACGTGCGCTGGGATCCCACTCCCCAACTCCATGGAAGTCGGGGAATCTCTGCACGAGGGTCCTTGCCCGACTCGGCTATCGCGGTGCGCGCTCGCGCTCGCTCGCTCGCTTACGTGAAAGCAGCTCGCGTTGTCGGCCGATATGCTCTGCTAGTTGAAACATTGGTCTGCATGTACTGCAGTACATTTTGATGATCAAAGCACCCCCGAAATCGTACGTGCCGATAGAGAGTGGACTAGGAGGACGGCAGACGAGTCGTCCAAAGTTGGCGATAAGCGTCTTTATTTGAGAAGATGGA
Organism: Rhipicephalus appendiculatus; assembly: GCA_030522465.1. Classification (NCBI taxonomy): domain Eukaryota; kingdom Metazoa; phylum Arthropoda; class Arachnida; order Ixodida; family Ixodidae; genus Rhipicephalus; species Rhipicephalus appendiculatus. The sequence continues at coordinate 12,873 of JALIZH010028170.1, read as the reverse complement.
CAGGCGTCCTTCGTCCCGCATTCGTTGAGCTAGCGCGTGGGCCGCGTCCTGGGTCCCTCGATCGCGACCAGCTGCAATTGATGCTCGAGGTTGGAGCAGTTGGAGCTGGCCAAGGCTCTCCACCAAGGCTCGTTGGTGTGGTAAAGGTTGGGGGGTTTTAGTGGGGATTGGTTGCATAGAGTCACCGTAGGTAGCACGTTAGTTTGGTATTGTGTGTTTGCCGCCTGCAGTGTGGACACCCAGGTGAAAATGCGTAACTGGGAATCCAACTGGTTTCAACTGGTTCCAGTTCAACTGGTTTAAGGAACACTTTCCCAGTTGGGAATGCATTCCCAGTTGGCAACTGGGACCAGTTGGGAATGCATTCCCAGTTGGCAACTGGGACCAGTTCAACTGGTTTAAGGAACACTTTCCCAGTTGGGAATGCATTCCCACTTGGCAACTGGGACTAGTTGGGAATGCATTCCCAGTTGGGAACATATTCCCAGTTGAGAAAAGGTCCCAGTACCCGTTCGTGCCCAAATGTACATGTAGTCTAGCTAGCTCAAATAATTCTGAACGTGCAAATAATGATCATTCTAAGCACATCAAACACTCCACAGGATGCCATGTCAAGTGTAAAAGATTATCATGATTTATTAATACAAAATGCTACTTGAATCAGCACTGTGGTTGCACATTCAGTGCAAAGCTTTCCTCCCCTCGGCTTTTATGTAGTCCTGCATTTTCTCAGTCAAGTGTCGTGCAGCAGCTGATGCATCGATCTGTGCCATTCACCCGTGACCAATCGGAGAGCGTTGCTGCAAAATAAGAGGTAACATGTTACATGCGCATGTCTCAGAAGAGCCAAATCGGTTTAGTAAATATACACCGCAGACCAGCCTTCTAAAAATTCGCACTACGAACACTATCTGCAGAGATCATGCCCGATCTAATCCAATTTTGTTAAAGTCGCTTACCTCAGCGGCAAAAACAAAACAAAAGACCATGGACAGTAAGGCGAAAGCATCTTTATTTCTACTCGAATTCGTGTACCTACACATGCTACAGGTTCGGGAATATTCATTTGCAGGGCGAATACGGGCCCTCTCGCGCTTTCCTTGCCGCGGACAGAGCTACACTTTTGCACGAGTATACTAATTCATGGTTATTTAGCATGCCGTTCAATATACAAGTATTACACGGCACTCATTTTCTGCGATACTCCAAAAACAAAGGCAGCAAATTTGCAAGCACTTCGCACAAACCCATAGACAAACATATTACAGAGCAGCGCCGAAAGCATTTGTTTACAATGCGACGTTCCATCGTCAACACTCAAAACAGTCCGCGTTGCATTATATGTACATCTTCTCTAGAATACTAAACAACTACCACTCGAAGCATATAAGTGATATAATTACCTTCAAACGGCTGCATCACTCGAAGCATATAAGTGATATAATTACCTTCAAACGGCTGCATCGCGGACAGGCAGGCAGCGCAGGATTCCGCACACACTGTATCCATATATCCGTCTTGTCCCAGGCGAAAACACCTGTCCGGCGTTCGCCTGAAGTCATAAAGTCTCCCAGAGATGAAACTGTCGAACACTAATTCGACAAAATCTAATTTACGCACGCCATGACTCCACGTTCGTTTTCAAAAACAGCACAGTCAGCGCAGCGCGTCCACCACCAGTGATGCCAACCTAAGTCAACGATTTATCCCTAGATCAACCCCCCGAAAATACCCTAGATTGCAAGAAAAATCCCTAGATTGACTTTTTTGATGTCGCTATTCAGGTTAATTCACTTTTAACAAAGTATAAAGATAGTTCGCTCTGAGGCCCAATCCATGTGAATCTTATCAGAAGTAAAAATCATCATACTAACAGCCCCTGGAGCTCTTTCTTTTGCTCTTTCTGTGGAGTAATTACACATAAAGGCCTTTCAGATGGCGCAAGTTGTTACAGAGACAGACAAATTTTTGAAATTCACTTTGCCCACTGATTGAAGGCATATATGTGATCGTTCGAGTCATTCGCAAGTCTGTAGACCCTTATACTTGCAGCTTGCGAGTTGGCGGTTGATTTCTAATTTTCCACATTTGCAATCAGCGTTGCATGATTTGCAGTCGATGCACAGGGGCCATTTTTTACTCGCTAATAGCCATTTTGTGTACTTTCGATCAGCTTACCATATGGCCAAATAATCTTGTCACTATATTCGTTCTTATGAAAACGACGCGACGGAAAGACTAAAACACACGAACAGTCTCTTTCCGTCAAGCCATTTCCTCAATAAAGAATCAGCACCAAGTCGTGCAATGGTCAGTCCTGCTTTCGCTCTCTTTCTCAAGTCTCCTGGTCCAGAAGTTATTCAATAATTTGCACGGTGTGGGCACGCGGAGAACTTGAACTTGCCGCTTTTTCATATGCACTACAAGATCTTTGTTTCACAAAGCAGCAATCACTCAGGGTGCTCATTATGATAACTGCGCACATGTTAAACGCTATGGGAAACGTGCAGCACCTACAGGGGGCGCAGCAGTGCACAGCACCTATGCGCCTCTAGCGCCGCGAGTGGCGACTTGCGGCCACTTCAGTTTCAACTGGCGTGCTACGAATAGTCGTCTCTCCGTCAGCTACGCCCGCGTTGTATGCAAGTGCGTGTGTGCGAAGATGACAGGTTTGATAAAATGGGTAGGCTTCCGGAATGTTAACAGTGCATTATTCTTTTGGGGCCCCAAACGAAGAGAAAGGACATAAATTTACGGAATCAATCATGTTTTCGATGTGACGTAGCACGGACGCACGACAGATGCATTGAAAGGGCGATTCGTGCGGCCGGCCGGCGTAAAGCTCGAAGCATAGACCGTCACCATCGATGTTTGTAAACATTATTTCTTACCATTTTGTCTGCGTATTGTTGAGTAAACGATGGAATTTGTGTCTGACATGTGTTAGACAACCCCTTGCTATGCGCGCAAGTAAAACGTACGGTCGCCGAAGTGCACGAGTTGCATTTAGTAATGCGTGGCATTTGCGCGAAGTTTTCTGTGCAGTAATTCAGCTTCGTTTGTAGGCGTTGCTCGGGCTGCATGAGTCCTTGAAAAAATTTGTCACGTGCCAGCTTTGCACGCGCTATCGCAGCTGTCACGTAGGGCAACAGAACGGCGTGGCCCGGCTTCGCTTGCACGCACAGCGTTGTTAAGGGCTATCTATGGCAGTACCTGGGGAAATAAATCTCGAAATTCTCGCCGTCTGCGATGCATTTTGCCTGGCATGCGGGACTTTTTCCTTAATGTTACTGCTTACGAACTGCGATACGGGGTAAAAACAGCAGCAGCGTACGAGGGAGAATTGCTGGATCTGTCGATTGCTTTCCGCCAACGAATTGTGGACTGCAGACTTGAGATCACTTTTCCGGCTGCCTTTCGGTTCCTTCAGCACGGTAAAAATATCAGTTAACTTGCGTGGAGATTAAATTCACAGCGAACTAGCTACGGCATGTACTTCATTAACGTGCCCGCGGGATCACTTGCTCCACGCGGTGTACACTAATCCAGTGTTCCCGCCGGTTTCTGAAGCACAGTCACGCGCAAAACTGAAAAAAACTTTGTTCCAGGTGCGTAGTTCTTATAGTTATTGGCACAGTTTACGACACAGCAATTCATACGCGCCATCGCGAAACACCGCTAACAACCTGACACGGCTACGCTCATGGGTCGGCTGCTGCACGGAGCACGCCAGTTCGTTTCGTTCACTCCCGCACCGCGGCGCTACCGGCTCAGTGCACGTTTCCTATAGCGACGACAAAGTTTCATTTCCTCCAGTATACACAATACGATCATCTCGCGTCCCAGAACTGCGATCGCCTTCACTCGGCGCAGCGGTACACCACCGCTGTTTTAAATTAAAAGCAGCAAACAGCAAGTATTATCGTTTTTACAACATTTCTAGTTGAAGAAGCGTCATTACACAGTAATACGTCTCATTAGGCCGCATAATGCAACATCCCAGAACCTTACCAAAAATCCCTAGATTCAATAAAAAGACGCCAAATCCCTGAGAGACCCAGAAAATCCCTAGATCTAGGGATAAATCCCTAGGGTTGGCATCACTGTCCACCACTCTCGGTAGAGTGTACTAGAACTTTTGAGTGGCGCGAACGGAGGCCGGTTCTATTGTTAGCCGCTGACCCCTCTCGCGCGGAAAATTGCGGCGGCGCTGTCATCGCCGGCACTTGAAGAGCGCCCGCTCGCTCCGCGGTTGTCATGGTTTGTGCCCGGTGAATATTTGCGTTGGAAAAATCTATCCTGATCTGTGCAGCTCCTGCTACGCCTCCGAAGCAACGGCTGTATCATTACTACGTGCCAGGATGCAAGACTTATTGCGCGTGGACTTAACAAATGCGGAAAACTTTCCTTTCGTAATTGCTTTTTGCCATTGCGGGACGGCATCGCAATGATATGTCGAGCAGCAAGATTGGCAAATATTAAGAACATTTTTATCGTAACACATTTTTATGAACGCTGGCTCGGGTTTTTAAATTGGCTCTTTTCAGTGACCCTGCAGATGAAGAGTCACGAATGCTTCAGTGGAGAGACCTGCGGAGGTTGAACAAGCCACTGGACGTGGACTGCGCAGTATGCTAGTTACATTTCGGGCCCCGTTTTGTCTTAAGAGATATATAGTGTACTAATTGTGAAGGCGGCCGAAGTGTGAATACCTAGAGGAACGCCGAACTTGCTTTTGTACCTGAGTGCAAATTAAGACACCAACACCGAGGTAAAAGGAAACACCCGCGGAAAGAATAGCGCCATCTTACAGCTGACTTTTTTTTTTCCTTTTTACTTTCCTAGATGACAACAAAAGAACTGAGGTAGAAGACTCAGAGCACGATGCAGGTGCTCACTGCGTTGGCGGACCTTCGACACTAATAATAGCACTTCTGTCCAAGTTAATGACACCGCACGAGTTTCCAATTTTTTTATGTGCACTTGACTCCTGCACAAATGAAATCACCATTGAAAGAGCCGTGCTATTTTTTATTGCCAAGTCCAGGTAGCGTTGAGTGCGGGGTGTTTGCGTGTGTGTGTGTGCGTTAGAAAAGTTGATTGATAGGTGTCGTTGGACCATCGCACGAGAAGCGACGCTCTTGCAACGAGCTGCAAGCATTCCTCTGCGTTGTGGAACGGGGTATGCGTCGTTTGTGCCTGCATATGAATTCACAAATGTGCTCAAGGAAAAGAGCCCTCTTCAGCCTCAACTGCTCAGGGAGATCGCTAAATGATAATAATATCTGGGGTTTAACATCCCAAAACCACGATATGATTATGAGAGACGCCGTAGTGGAGGGCTCCGGAAAATACGAGCCCCTTGTCTTCTTTAATGTGCACTGACATCGCACAGTACATGGGCCTCTACCATTTCGCCTTCATCGAAATGTGACCTCCGCGGATCGAACCCGTAACCTTCGGGTCAGCAGCTTAGGACCATAACCTCTGCTCCATCGCGGCGGACAAGTCATTGGAATGTGCATCGATATTTTATTAAGTGTCGTACAGTACAGATACTTTAAATCTACATAGCAATTGTGCCTCCAGGACCAAATGTATCATTTTAAAATAAGCATAACGAAGGAGTGAGTCGCATTTTCTCAGGTATTTGAATAAATGATTGAATTCTCCTTTTTGCGGAGCAATTGCTATACAAGTTCCTCCGCAGGCCTTTCAAAACAAGAAATTCAAGCGACGAATGCTAAAAACTACATAGAGCAATGTGCACAAACTCAAAGCTTCGAACAGCTGACCAATTAAGACGCTTGTGTCAAGGGGAAAGCAATAACTCTGTCGTTGCCAGTATGAAAAATCTGCTGCAGCAAACGCTGAGAGCATTCTTCTGTACAGACTTCTTTTATCTCCCAAAAATATATTTGTAAATAAAATATGTCGCTCTGTTTCCTGCGCATTTGCATCTGTGGTGCATTACAGCTTTGAGACTGGGTAGCAGTGCACAATGTTTACCTGCAGTGTTTGCAGCGCGTGTGAAAGGATTATTCATTACTGGATACTTGAATGGGAAGTGCACTTGGAAATACCGCTGTGGCATTACTATAAATCACTTCGGCAACTGAGGTGCGCTGACGACGCGAACGAAAGCTACGCAAGCGGTCACGGCACGCGTTGCAGAGAAAGGCAATTATAACTGCACGTAACACGTTTTTTATGTAAAGATTGACGTGACGTCGCGCACAGGAGCCTCTAGCTACATGATCGCGCGTACAAATGTCGGCGGGGGAATAAAAGTGCATTTTACTCACCCCTATGCATTCATTTAGAAATTTACCGTGTATGTTTTCGAACGGAAACAAAGACAGAACACTACACGAGCATGAGCCATATTTCTGTGCGTGTCGACAATGCTCTGCGCGAAAGGCTCCAAGCAAGCGCGAGAGGCGAAGTTCAAGTGCGGTTGACTACAGCGCCACCGCCAACTTTCCGCGCGCGGTGGCCCTCTCCACGACGGCCGGTCGCGCCACTCAAAATATTCTAGTACACTCTACTCTCGGTAGCTAGCCTGCTAGCCCTCGCCACATGTGCTGTACGAAACTACCATCGCTGTGTTTCTAAATTTTGTTATTCAGCTTCCTTCTTGCATTAAATATTGCGGAATTCGCACGAAATAATTTATTTCTGTTTATTTTAGGTATCATCGTTGTGTCTGATTACTTTACTGCTTCATTCAATGTTTGAGCGTGTGAGATACGGAACTAATGTGACGCCTGTCGTGGTAGAGATGGTGTGTTTGTGTCGGCAGCATGTCGGCAATGTCGACAGTGTGGGCCGTCTCGGCTGTTGTAGCTCTCGGCTCTACTCCATATTTCGTTGTCGCACGGAAGTAATCGCTGCACTGCACGCAAGACTATCAAGCAGGCATGCTCCTAGCTAGACAATGACACCTCGACGTCAATCGGGCCGCGACGGACGTAAAAAGATTGACAGCGGCTCTTTAATATTAGTTGAATGTACTGGTGCTAAAATAAGCGTACGTTTGAGTGCATTGTCTCGCACACTTGCGCAAGGGAATAATCCACGATAATATGATTTAAAAAAAATGCATATCAGGTCATGTAAGACTGTTTATAATATTATAATGTGGAGTTAAAACAACGCAACGAGGATGACGTCTTAACAAGAGAAGATCATTCAACCAGGAGATGCCGTTTTCTTAATTTCTCATTGCCCTCTGTTTTAATACCGGCCCCTTACAGTATTATTAGGCCAGTAATCCGGTACCCTTGAGTGTACACACACACACACACCAGGCCCGTAGCCAGGGGGGGGGGGGGGGCTAGCGGCTTGGGCCCCCCCCCCCCCCGAAATTCGGATGGAAGGGGGTGTTTTACGGAGGAAAGATAATAAAAATGGGTGTTTTTGAAGACTTTCAACAAGTGCCCCCCCCCCCCCCCACCCGAAAAAAAATTCCTGACTACGGGCCTGACACACACACACACACACACACACAAAACGCTTGGATAAAACCTTTTCGCTCAAGTACAGCAATGAGCTACGTCGTATACGTTCAAGTTCATTTTTTTTCTTTCACTGTGAAGAAGCGTACAACCAGAACAACTGGTAGCATTTCCAGTTAGGGCGCAACTGGGCCGCTTCGGTTTCCAACTTGGACCAGCTGCTTCCAGTTCAACTGGTCATGGTTCCCGTTGGTGGCCAGTTGAGTTGTAACTGGGACCAGCTGCTAACTGGAACCAGTTGCAACTGGAATCAACTGGTACCAGTTGAGTTGCAACTGGGACCAGCTGCTAACTGGGACCAGTTGCAACTGGAATCAACTGGGACCAGTTAGTTCCCAACTGGGACCAGTTGCTAACTGGGACCAGTTGCAACTGGGATCAACTGGGACCAGTTAGTTCCCAACTGGGACCAGTTGATCCCAGTTAATACCAGTTGAAACCAGTTGGATTCCCAGTTACACATTTTCACCTGCTAATGAAACCAAGAGACAATTAACACATTTAAACGCGTTTCGACTTCATGGTTTTAAGCACACATCACGAATGACGTTTGCTGTCATTTGACATTGATTGTTTCGTGGCCGTGACGCGATCAACTTGCCGACCCGTTTTTGAAGCAAAAAAAGCTTCAATTTGGACTAGTTGTTACGGCATTGTAAAGTAGTCACGCTGAGCAAAATGCGCGAACGACTAATGAAACAAGAGGACAGGACAATTAAGTGGTGCAATAGTTTTCAACTGTTTATTTTCGCAAAGGCACGACAAAGATATACACGAATATATTGACGATAATAGGGGCTATGTCACCGTGATGTTCATGAAAGCAAGTCATTTCAGGCGATCGTGTTCCGCATGTGTAGTGTTAACTAATCTCGGTTGTTGATAAAGCTAAAGGCTGCCTCACTGAGCGCAATAGATCTCACTGGATCGTATGATTTAAACACGGAATGTGCCTCTGTGATTTCTCGTGTTCTTTTAGGGCTGCAGTGCGCCAACATTCTGCGTTTGATTAAAAAAGGGATCGCATCTTGCGTGTGTCGTGCCATGGTGATTGCAGCATCTCCGTGGCATACTCATGTTCTCTTAATCTTGTATTAATGCAACGCCCGGTCTGCCTAATATAGCATTTTGCGTGACATTCTAAATGTTTGTTTACATGCTTAACGGGGCACTTTTTCATGGACGCAGTTACGGGGGGAATCATTAACTGTTTGCAAATGGCCTTTCGGCTTCAAAGGGGCAGAAAAAACTTTTGCGCCATGATTTTCCCTGATCTTTTTTGAGAGCATGGGAAGTCTTGTGCGTATATGGAATCACACGTGTTAATTCTTTTGCTCGTTTTCCTTTGGTACATTCTTACCCCAAAGCAAATTTTTTAGGACCCTTTTTTATCACCAGCTATACGCCTGGTACTTGAAAAGCTTCGTGACTTATTGCTGGGTCACATTTTCTGACTACCTGTGTTAGGCATGAGGAAGCATGAGGAGCCGTTTTTGAAGATTCACTGCAGCATTTGGCCTTCGGCTGCCGTGTATGCGCTGTGGCGCATGAATTTGTGTTTAATGTGTTCAGTGTGCATAGTCAGTCTCTCTGCCCGCTGCCCACGTGCATTTCAACATAAACACATCAATAAGGTCATTTGCTCCGAAGCCAACCAAACCCAAGAGGCAATCAAGAGTCACGTGTAACCGTAACGTTAACGTCTAGTGTGTTACCAAATAAATGCATGATATGGCTGCTGGTATTTGTTAGTTCTCAGCAATTGTATGGCGACACGTAAAACGTTTCAACACCACCTGACAAAACGTGTCGCGCTACCCATGATCGCGACGGCTGCGCCTAAAGTAAGCGTTTGTCGACCTCCTTGAGTTGATTGGCATTTAATAATTCAGACAACAAAAGGAAATAAAAATAATACTAGGAAGGGCGCGGCGCTGCGCGGGTTTACTTTGTGTGCTACCTTTCATGCACAGATAGTACGGTGCAGCATTCTTTTAAGCAGTGTATCACGTTTTCCTGCTTTCTTTTCATTCTGCTGGGTCTTTTAAGGTACTTGGAAGTGCAAAACACACAAAATACACAAGTACAAGACGAGCGCTCTTGGATTATTATGTGGTCGGTTATCTCCGATTATTGCGTACCAATCTCGAAGGCTACGCTTTGACGAATGAAAACACACAAGCATAGAGTTTCATACAATAAAACCTAGAGTGGAATCTGGCGCTAGCGTCTATGCGGGCTCCTTCAGCGGCGCGTTGTACCACCATGGGAATGATGGGAATTACAGGCTTCGGATCTGCTTCGGATGGATTACGTTCTTGAGATTCGAGACACTTGTTTTCCGATTGTAAAACAAAGTGATATGAAGTCAGTTCCAATTAAAACTGGCTTAATTCTTGTGTACGTAAAACTTTTCGCAAAAAGTTTCCGTGACCATGAGATGAAAGTCAGACCTGGACGAATTTAACTGCCAGGGTATGCATTGCACTGCCATTGTGTTCCAGGTTAGGCATCCAAATAAAATAAATTATTTTTTACAACACTTGAAAACACACACGCTTGTTTTTCCCTCGAAAGTACGTACTATCTATTTATAGAACTAACAGCACAGTATTAAGTGAGAAACACTTAAAGGGGCCCTGCGACACAAATTTAGCTTGTCGTTTTCATCGCTTCTTCTCGAACTGTGGAATGCACCGATATCGTTGCGCGAGTGGCAACGCCGAAAGCAATGCTGTTATAGTTTTATTTCTGCGGAGAAACCACACTGTTTTCGGACTGGAGCGACATACAGCGGCTATTTTTGTGATCGGAAGTGACGCTTGACCACGTGGGAGTGACGACATAGGCCGTTCGTTTTGATTGGTTCGATGCGACAAGTCGCGTGTAATATTCATACGGTCCCAGATAGACCACACTATTGTGCGCTAAAAATGATAAAAGCTCTCTCTATGCTTCCTCAGACACAACAGGATTTCCGTTTTTAAATATGAAAATTTCAAAACAATTGCAAAACGACGCTAGGTGCGCTGCACAACGGCCACCACCACGGCCGGACAGACTCCCTCCTAGGAGGGAGTCCAGTCCTGCCGTGCCACCACGAGGCGAGTCGTCCGGTACGTCTCTGTAAGAGGCGCGCGGTGATTGGAAGCGGCCTTTGACGTCAGTGGGAGAGTGAAATGCGAAAGGGAACGTTTTTTTCTCGTCGTCTGCTGGGGTTTTGAAGTTTGACGGCTTATAACTTCCGTTGCCGTGTACCGATTTCGATAATTCTTTTTCCGTTCATCTAAGTATTCGGCACTACACGAATTCCAGCGCTGTAGAATGCAGAAGAAAAAGCGTCGCAGGGCCCCTTTAACGTATCGTCTGCTGCGATGCTAGGTGCGTTTGTCCAAGTGGCCTGCCCCCAACGCATCTCTCGTTTTGTTGTGAAGACGAGTCAGAGGAGCGTGACGGTGCGTCTACTTAGCTTCGCCGTCGTTTTGCAGTCGATATGAACGAGTTTTGGCAAGACGCGCTCGTAAGAAGACGTGAACTCGCTGAGATATCCTGCACTGGCATGGGGACGCAACGCTACGCGCAGCGGTGAGTGCCCGACGCTTCGCTAAAACTGTCGTATACAACCTGTAAAGCTGCAACGTCGTTGCAAACAGAGACCTAGCGTTCTTTAGCCTATTTGAACGACACAGGCACTGCTTGAGTGCTTTGCGCCGCACTCCACTAGCCAAGCTGCACGAATAACGAAACTGAAACTGTAGAAAAAAATCCGTTCACTCTTCGCTAGCTAACGCTATCCAATCCGAAGCCTGTACTTCCCATCATTCCCATGGTGGCCCAACGAGAATAAGCGAAAGCTTATTCTGACCCGGTGAAAATAACGAAACGCTATTTTCACCCAACTTGGCTTGGATCTGTGAAACATTTGCGGCTTTTCGAGAACGATGGGTCAGGCAACCACATGCGATTTTTCGTTATGAAGGCTTATTTTTTTGCGTGTGTGTGATCAGCTGTACCCAAGTTTTACGTAATTTGTGCTGGAGGAGTGTTGATTGCGGTGTTCTTGTGGCGGGCGCGGACACTGTTATTGTGCCTATCGTTGCCCGCGTGCTTTATTAACGCGGATGGTGTTTGCAGCGCCTGAACTTGCGCTGTCACTACGTGCTTCAGCGTTATTTTGATCGTTGATATTTGGCGGGCGCGGACACTGTGATTGTGCTTATCGTTGCCCGTGTGCTTTATTAACGCGGATGGTGTTTGCAGCGCCTGAACTTGCGCTGTCACTACGTGCTTCAGCGTTATTTTGATCGTTGATATTTGGCGGGCGCGGACACTGTGATTGTGCTTATCGTTGCCCGTGTGCTTTATTAACGCGGATGGTGTTTGCAGCGCCTGAACTTGCGCTGTCACTACGTGCTTCAGCGTTATTTTGATCGTTGATATTTTTTTTTTTTTTTTCGTGTGCGGTGTCAGCGTTGTAGTAATCCTTTCGTTGTACTAATTTTACTGTGCGTGAAAGTATGTTTTTCACTGTGCTTGACCATATGATTCGGCAACCTGCTTTGTATTGTTTTGCCGCGTATTCGTCGTATGTATCAATGAATGAATGAATCGCATTTCAGCCACTTTATTGGTTTACGAGGCCGATTTTTTCTCTCGATTAAGCCATGCAAGCGTTACACGATTTAATTTCGATTGGGATCCTGATCGCGATTGCAAAATACAGAAGCGAGTCGTCCAAATCAAATCGAAAGTGCCGGTATGGCACTACTCAAGCCTCATACAGCCGCACGATCGATAGTTTTACATAAAGAAATGTTCGACTCGTAGATATGTACGTGCGGTTCGCACCCTCCAGATTCCCCTGCCCACAGATGCCTTTTGTTCGGCGTGAAATCGCACCCTTCTAAGCTATAAACAAGCTAGTATCAATCCCCTTGAGACATTAAAAACCAGCTAGGTAATAATTATTTTTTTTAGTGCAACAAGTGAAAAGCGCCCGTAAGAGAAAACTAATCGCCACGAGGATAACGAGGATGCATAGATGCGTGAGCGACAGGCGGTTTGCCAACATAAAGAAATCTGGGATTGGAAAGCAAACATGAGTTGCCGGAGAAGAAAAAAAAAATTGTATCCTCGTGGGATGACAGTACTTGTTGGGCAAAAAAAGCATTTAAAAGGTGGCGACCTTATTAAACATTTAGATAATGCCATACAAGAGCATAATTGAACGTTTAGGACTTATTTGCAGTGCCTTACATCATTGACCCTAAGTTAATTAATGGACAAAGTGGTCTAGCTTTCGTGTCATTGTGAGTGAACAAACGACAGTTAACTGGTTCTAACTGCATTTTACCAT
>JALIZH010028167.1:0-55121 GCA_030522465.1 Rhipicephalus appendiculatus | reverse complement strand
TCGGTAAAACACCCCCTTCCATCCGATTTTCGTAGGGGGGGGAGCTGCCACCCCCCTCTGGCTACAGGCCTGTACACAGTGATAACACATTCGTATGCTTGCACGAAATTCACCACATAAAATAAAAGCAAGCTTCATTGCTACTGCGCTCGGTAAAAGAGCGTATTCTCCAACATCTTATCAGCGATTGCTGAATGGTGGAATGTTATTTAAAAACAGGCTGTTAGCACTAACGTTGGTTAGCACAGCAGGGGCGTGGCCAGACTTTGTGCAGGGACGGGGGGGGGGAGGGAGAGAGAGAGAAAGGGGGGTCCGACCTTTATTTTTGCTAGTGCTTGCACACATGCGGGTCCAAATAAACATAGAAAGGGGCGGGGGTGAGTCGAATACCAAACACCACTCCCCCCCGCCCTTCCCTAGCCTCCTGGTTAAATCTATCATGCACAGGTAACGAAATTTTAACTCCAACTCGTCGAAAATACCCCGACGACGCTCTACTCGGAAAAAGAAAAATGTGAATCTCGAAGGCTACGAATTTGCCACCTGCACACGTCAGCAGTAGCTGAAAAAAAAGAGTTAAAAGCTCTACTTGAACAAACATGTTGTTAAACATAAAATATTACAATATGTCTTGGCTTTTTGTTTTGAAAGATTATTATAAAATGGTGCTGCTAAAGTCAATTCAGTGGTATAGTGATATTAATCTCGGAGGCAATGAATTTCGGTTTTGGACTAGGGGCAAGTGCGCATCACGATCATCATCAACAGGCGACCTTTGAATCCATGTTTGAATCTGTTGTTCACTGTGTGCGCGCTTGCTGCATGCTAACGGTGGCGGATTGTTCTTCGATTCACTTGCTTTGTTTTGGATGTGTACCATGTGTACTTCGACGGCTTCCACGGTGACGTAGTTCACGCGTACAAAAGATATAGTGCGTGTCACTGCAATCTCCGAATCCGTGGTGGATCGGCAAGTACGTAACAACGACTACGGTGCGGCGCAGTGCGTCTCCTCTGTCAACGGCTTCCGTTGAAGCTAGTGCTCGCCGCAAGCTGAGTGATTCCCATCAAGCGTTCAACGAAGTGTACGCTGGGAGCCACGGAGAGCGCTTTTTGGATTTGGTCCTATTGCTGAAAAGGTAAGCTTTCGTGCTTGCGAGAAACGAAGCGCTACAAGTGCATGCCTGCCTACTCTCCCGATTTGCCCGCGGGGCTCCTGAATTTCGGCGAACAATGGTAGTACAGGCGCGGCGATCAATATCCCGAAATATAGCCTTCTCTACGTATACGTAAAGAAAATAACGATGACAAATGAGAGAGGTTCTAAAATTTCTGAACCTTGTTCTATGGTGTTCGCCATGGTACCTTGCTGTCGTACGAAAGAACGTACGTACAAGATTAGGAAGGGGCTACTCGCTGTCAGGTGAACACGGCAAACTATGACCCTTCATTGCACGCACCGTATAATTGCGTGTGCCAGTACGATCGCTGACGCCTCAGAACTTTACTGGACATCATTACTAGCTGTATGTAAGGTTACTGCATTCCTCAAAAGCAATAACGAAAAGCAGCCAAGCAACAGCATCCGCGTGCGCAGGGTTCCCCTTCACTGGGGGGGGGGGGGGGGGGGGGGCGAAGGTTCGTCGCAGCGCCCCCCATACCTATTATGTCAATTTATGAGGCCGGCTTCGCCCCCCGCCCCCCACACACACCCCACTCCCTTTCACCTTTGAGGTCCCCAGATTGGCAGGTATGCAAGTGCGTTGCACGAGGATCCGGGTCCGAGCTAGTTGGTAAAGCGACATGCTGAAACTGATAAATGCACCAAGACAAGGTAAACGAGAACGAACTCACAGAGAGCTACTTCCTACTGATAGTTATTGCAAAACGAAGACGCCACATATGTGGTTTTCTTTGCTCATCACATGGTAAAACGCACGTTTGAGAACACATGATATTGAAAAATGTTTCTTATGCATGTAGCCTTGCTTATTTCTCTAAAGACAAAAAATGTTAACATTCGCACAAATGCAGGGCGACGAAGCAAAAATGTTTTGATATCATACAGGAATAGTTTTTTTACCAAGCACACGAATATGCTATTGAAGGCAAAATTGACTAATTGGAGATGGTGACATGAAATTAATGTGGGTTTCAAAGTAGCAGCCAGCACAAATGAATAGGAATGAAGCAACAAGGAATGGGACCTGAAAACGGTGTGCGTCAAGAAGTAAAACCTAACTGTAAAAAAGGGAGGTCGTCAGAAGATAACAAAAACCATTGGTTTTGCAAAAAATGCAAACACTTTCTTCGAGAGCAACATTAAAGCGCTCGGTCAAAAAACTTTTCCTGCATGATAGCAAGAGATCTTGCCTTTGTCATCCTGGTTCCGCGCAAATGTTAAGATTTACAATATTTAGCGAAATAAGCTAGACTAAAAAAATTCCAAAATTTTTTTGAGCGGTCTCTGTTCTGAGGCATGGGATGTTACACGTCATAGCAAAGAAAACTACACATATGGCGTGTTAATTTTACAGTACCAGTTGGAAGTACCACTTTGTGTTTCTTTTCGTTGTCCTTTTTTTGATGCGCTTACCGTTTTCAGTACACAAGTCCGTCTTTCAGGCCTCTCATCTGCTGCTGTGTTAATTATGACACTTTTATTTGCTTCATTCATGTCGATATTGAGTTACCAACTCGCCCAGGCCACCACCTAATATATCGCCTTCTTCACTTGACTGTCTCCGACTTTGTGCGCTTCCTTGTTTTTGCAGTGCACGTGTCTATTTGCCAGTAGCTTGCAGCCACATTTGCTAAGAGCATGGGCTGTCTCCTGTTTTCAGTTGCCATCTTTTTTATTTGAATCGTTTAAGTATTAGTGACACGATTTCGAGTCATCGCAAAACGGACATTTATCGTTTCCTTGGCATGCAGTGTTAACACTCCTCCACACCGGAGTCAGACACCACGTATCAAACATTTTACTTCGATTTTAAAATTTTCATTGCCGAGAATCTGGAAGCCAGCCCCAACGCAAGGGACATTATCCCGAGTCAACAAAGTTCCAGAACTCTTTGTCCTGCACATAGGTCGGCAAACTCACTCATGAGTAGACTCACTCAGACTGAGATCGAGCCACGAGTCTGAGTTTGAGTGAGTCCGGGTGAGTAATATTTTGGTGAGTGAGTGCGAGTGAGTCCAGTTGAGAAAAATTTTAGTGAATCTGAGTCAAAGGGAGTCCGGTTGAGGAAAATGTTGGGGAGTCTGAGTCCGAGTGAGCCCAAAGCTCAAAATGTATTTCTTGAGTGAGCCTGAGTGAGCTGTACACTTTTTGCCGATCTGCGGTTCTACTTACGCAACTTAGCTTTACTATCAGCCTTACGTGGTTTCATGTTTATACTCGCACCGACTCACGCATACTTCAAAGCACCAGCGTTCATACGCCAGCTCAATATTTATTGATCAGAGGCGTGAGTTTCGGAGGAGTAGGGGGGTGCCGTGACCTCTCCCCTCCACCGCCCAAAACTCTTTCCCAGGAATTTTTGATTAAAATATCTCATGTGGGTTGCCTCTTTCTAAACAAAAGTCGTCACTGGATTGCAACCACTGAGTACAGCATCGATTACGCGAGATATTGGTGTTAAAGAGCATTTACACCAAGTTCGAAGAAGCTAATTGTACGCTATAGAACCCATGAGTCGGCTCACTCAGACTCGGATGGAGCCGTGAGTCTGAGTCTGAGTGAATCCTGTTGGGAAAAATTTTTGTGAGTCTGAGTCGGAGTGAGTCCGGCGAGTGAGTCCCAAGGGCAAAACATTCCATGAGTGAGGTTGAGTGAGCTCCACATGTTTTGCCGACCTGTGGTCCTGGATGCAGCCTAAATCGCAGAAATCAGTCGTGGTCACTGGACGACAATTCACTCATCATTGTTTACATGAATCACGAGCAGGGGAAAAGTCTGCCACTAGTACGTCGTGATTTGCTGTCTGCCTGTGATTACACATCACTGAGAAGCTGCCCCCCTTGAAGTTAAAACAAAAAAATGTTTTTTTTAAGGTAGCGCTAATAAAAATATATTCAATTCATTCCCAGGTATCACAATACTCTTTTTAGGGTTCTCGACACCAGTGTTCTTATTTAAAGCAACAATCCGAAAATATTTAAAATTCGTATCAGTGCCTCGCAGCGTCATGACATGATGTGTTCGTTTAGAAGTCATGTAGCTATCCTAAGGAATAATACGATGTACCTTCTTTCGGCAGCAATTTGTGCATTTTTTATGCCTCGTTAGGTCTATTTATATCTATGTCGTAGATAATCAGGCTATACAAATATTGATCTCCTTGGGGAAGGGCTTGAACAGCCAGACTTAGTTGCACACATCATCATTTTGCATTTCTGCACCTTTATGGTGTGCCACATAGAATACAGTAGAATTGAATATTTCTAAATAGTTTGACGTATGGTTTTGGCGCTGTGTTTACATGGAGTCTTAGCCAAAGTTGACCAATACGTGCACACAAAAAAACCTTCATTTACGGTGATACAGCACAGTTGATAATGCTGTATGCATAGTTTGCCACTAAAGAACACGCACACGAAAGAGAAGATGAGGACGACACCACGGGCGGCTGTGGATGAAAGAAAGCAGACCTAACAGCACTCGTCTGTTTCACGCGTCTCGTCTGTGCATGTTTCATCATTGTGAATGTAAACAAGCTGACCCAACTAATAAGCTTTCTATGCATATATTCCTGTTGTTAGCCTCTTCCACAATACTGTATTTTTCTTTCAAATGTCTAGCGAATTAACGCTTATTCGAGAACATCTGTTTAACTTCCTTGTGAAACACTGTCTGTTACATGAAGGAAAGAAGTGTAAACTGAAGGGCTCGTTTGCTTTGCTGAACACAATATTAATTAGAACTAACAGACATTGATGCCAAGGAAATTATAAAGAAAGGTAAAACAGCGCTTAAAAATCGGGGACAAGAAGGGACGATACACGATGCGCTACTAACAACAAGTTTTTATTGCAGCAAGGCAATAAGTAGAAAAACCAGGGCTCCAGCGCATGCGCAGTCACCATCATCATAAAAAAGAAGAAAAATGAGTGATAATGCTCGCAAGGTGAACTCGTCATGAATGAAATAAAGCACTAGCTGTAAAAGACACGTGAACTTTATAATGCTTCATCTAAAAATTAATCTCTTTCTTGCTTATTGCCAACGAAGCTGTGCTAACACATGTGTCGCCTTTACTGATGATTGCATGGGCTTCAAAAATGAGACGCGCGAACTCTGCGATAACAAGCGAGAATTTTGCAAGATGAAAGGTCCGGAGAACACCCGCACTCAGCGCAATGAAGGGCCTTGTTGCTTCCCTGCTTGTGGCTCAAATTGTTCGCGTGTTCCCTCAGTCGAGTGTTGATGCGTCTCCCCGTTTGACCGATGTATGTTCGACCGCAGGACAGGAGAACCTCGTACACTACACCCACGGCGCACTTCACATACGGTCTCGCGTGCTTTGTGCTGCACGGAGCCTTCTTTGGTCCCTCACAGTTGACGCGCTTGCAAATCCTGCCCAACTTGTTGGGAGCTGAGAACACGACTGATACTCCCATCCGTCCTGCTACTTTTTTGATGCCGTGTGAAACCCCGTGAATGTAGGGGAAAACACTGGCCTTCTTCCAGTCTCTTGATTTCTTTAGGGGGTGCGCATCGCCCCGTAGGGACTTAAGCAAGGTCGCAGCGAGGTCACCCAAGAGCGAGAGCGGGAACCCGGCACCGGTCAGTCTTCTTACTTGAGTCATGAAACTGAGGTCGATTTGATGTACTCAAGACTGCGAAAGGGCATTGCTGAGGGTGGTGAGTCCGATGGCTCGCTACACAAGTTTCGAATTGGCGGAATGGAAGGGGAAGGAGGCCTTTTTTTTTGAGCGCGGGGCATACAGCCAACAAACATGATCTCCGCGGAACGTGAGGCTAGTGTCGAGAAAACGTAGCTCGCCCTGCGCACCCCCTAAAGAAATCGAGAGACTGGAAGAAGGCCAGTGTTATTCCCTACATTCACGGGGTTTCACACGACATCAAAAAAGTAGCAGGACGGATGGGAGTCTCAATTGTGTTCTCAGCCCCAACAAGTTGGGCAGGATTTGCAAGCGCGTCAACTGTGAGGGACCAAAGAAGGCTCCGTGCAGCACAAAGCACGCGAGACCGTATGTGAAGTGCGCCGTGGGTGTAGTGTACGAGGTTCCCCTGTCCTGCGGTCGAATGTACATCGGCCAAACGAGGAGATGCATCAACACTCGACTGAGGGAACACACGAACAATTCAAGCCACAAGCAGGAAAGCAACATGGCCCTTAATTGCGCTGAGTGCGGGTGTTCTCCGGAGCTTTCATCTTGCAAAATTCTCGCTTCTTATCGCCAAGAGTTTGCGCGTCTCATTTTTGAAGCCCATGCAATCATCAGTAAAGGCGACACGTGTTAGCACAGCTTCGTTGGCACTAAGCAAGAAACAGATGAGTATTTTAGATGAAGCATCATAAAGTTCTCGTGTAATTTACAGCTAGTGCTTTATTTCATTCATGACAAGTTCACTTTGTGAGCATTATCACGCATTTTTCTTTTTTTTTATGATGGTGACTGCGCATGCGCTGGAGGCCTGGTTTTTCTACTTACTGCCTTGCTGCAATAAAAAACTTGTTAGTAGCACATCGTGTGTCGTCCCTTCTTGTCCCCTGCTTTTTAAGCGCTGTTTTTACCTTTCGTTATGCTTTACCAACAGGGCCAACGTCGATCACTTTTGAAGCAAATTATAGGAGATGTTATTAGGAGTAATTGTTATGTAAATGTTAAGAAAGCAAAGTGGACGAAAAGATAACTTGCCACCGGCAGGGACCGAACCTGCGACCTTCGAATAACGCGTCCGATACTCTACCACTGAGCTACGGTGGCGGTCATCCCCCCGTCCACTTTGTAGGGTTTATATGTGAATTTAAACATGGTAGCGTCAGTCAGCGCAGCCTGTTGCCATTACGGCGAGTGTGGAACAGTCTTTTTTGCCTGTTGGCATCACGTAGCACGTGATCTCATTACGAGATGGCAGCTGACTAATAATCCCTCGCATACTACCTGAACGGATCAAGTCTGCCATAACGAGATCCTCGCTATGAATGAAGGAAAGAAGTGTAAACTTAAGGGCTCGTTTGCTTTGTTAAACACAATATTAATTAGAACTTAGAGGCATTGATGCCAAGGAAATTATAGGGGTTGTTATTAGAAGTAATTGTAATGTAAATGTGAATAAACAAAGTGCACGAAAAGATAACTTGCCACCGACAGGGACCAAACCTGTGACCTTCGAATAACGCGTCCGCTGCTCTACCACTGAGCATCAGTGGCGGTCCTACCCCCCGTCCACTTTGTAGGGTATATATGTGCATTTAAACGTGGGACCATCAGTCAGCGCTCCCACGTTTAAATGCTCATATATACCCTACAAAGTGGACGGGGGGTTGACCGCCACTGATGCTCAGTGGTAGAGCACCGGACGCGTTATTCGAAGGTCGCAGGTTCGGTTCTCCCCGCCGGTGGCAAGATATCTTTTCATCCACTTTGCTTTCTTCACATTTACATTACAATTACTTCTAATAACATCCCCTATAATTTCCTTGGCATCAATGTCTGTTAGTTCTAAATAATACTGTCTGTTACATGCATATTTTCAGGAATTGAAAAATATAGTATTTATCTGCCAAAGGCACTGCATCGAAACAGCTGCTCATGAATGCACTCGAAGCAGAATAAAATTAGCATGTCTTATAGATTTTTGACCACAGTGAGCCTCACTTGTGGCCTCATAAGTGAAGTAATCGTTTTTTGACCAATAAGCAACCTGTGAAAGACTGATTATAAAACGATCCAGTATACCTTATTTATGTAACTGGAGTAGAAGTCTACAGGTGAGCTTCAACAAATACACTGTGCTGTGTTCCCAGCAGCAGTGGTCATTGTATAGCGCTATTTATCTGCTCACATGGGGGCTTGCTCGGTCATTGGTGCATATGGGAAATCTCCCTAAAGAGGGAGGGGAATGCTTGCTGGAGGTTTTACGCTAGTGTAAGTTTTATTTAGTAGATTTAACATCTGTTGTGTACATGTCTACGAAAGGATCCTTCAAGGTAAATGATAAATAATGCTACTCTTCTGTCTGAATTGGTAACATGGTTTATATTTTGTTTATAACCCATTGTAGTGGCTTACTGGTTATGGTGTTCTAAGCTAAGCAAGAAATCTCGGTATAAAGGCTGAAAATTGAGTATCCTGGTACATTTGAAACCTTTTGAGAAGTGCATGATATGATTGGAGAAGCATTTTCTTTCCCCGCCATGTATCTTTGCTAACATATTGAGTAAGCCATGGTGTAGACTAAAATGTAAATATGCTTGCGTACGTAGATGTGCACAGTAATAAACCTCAAGTGGTGAAGTAGTACTATACTGCGTTTCACACAACAGGTGCAACACTGTGGGACTTCTTGCAGTCGATGCGTTCGCATTCAGAAATAGTTCAATGTTGTTACTTCCCAAAACAGATTTTTCTTTTTCGTTTTTAGGCTCATTAGTAAATGAGCATGTTTCTTACCTTACAAGTAAAAAAAAACGTTGTAAACGGTCGGCTCGCGCCAGCGTTTACAGCGACAAAAGCCGACCACGAGACGCGCGTAGGGATACGTTTTGCTCACCGAACTTCTTGCATAGCTTCCACAGCGTTGCAACTGATGTTTGAAACGGAGTATAGAGCTTTCTATTATAGGGTACCTCATGATGAGATTCTGATTGTTCCCAATATTTTTAAATGTTTAGTTTAATGTTATGCATGTCTTGTATGCAGACTGTTGAAAGGACAGCGCACTACATCGTCTTCGATGGACTGGGTGCTGACGATGCAGTGCAATCTTCATCACATCCCGAAAACAGCTGTTTCGGGTTCACGACCTCACTCAAAGGGTTGCAGCAGTGGTGGAAGCTCCTCGAAGGGTGCTGCAAATACCTTGTACATTTCTAGAACATTCATCTGATGCGAAAGTTTCCATCTCAAGCTATGTGACCTGCCTATTTATTTTCCCAAAACAAGCATCAGTTTGCCACAAGATTAACCGCGATACATGTGCATAATGTTAACAGCATTGCTTGGTGAAGTGTAGACAGCCTACCTGTATGCAACTTAAGACGGCGATTCACAAATAGTCTGTTATGAATGCAGCAGAAGGTTGTCTGTTCATTAAGCCCTCTATCTACCACAAAATCTATTGAGAGTGTCTCCTCTTGGGCACTGGTATTACCCTGCTTTTTTAACAGTTCTAAGCCTGCTGCGCGAGCTATAATTGTTTACATGTGCAGCTGTCACATTCACATCTATTTACAGTACATGTTTAATGTTTGTAGCACTCTTGACCCGTAGGTTACAATCTCGGGAAGATGTACAGTCAATCATTAAGCTTTGCTCTGAAAGGGGATTTACCCGGTCTATTTCATTATTGCACCTACCGTTGCCAAAATAATATCAGTTTACATGCCACATTTTGCTCACAGCACATTAATTTTTTGTTTCACTGCCAGCTACATATTTTCAAAAACAAAAAAAAACGGTCAAAGTTCAAATTTTTTTAATTAAACACACTCGTGACCAACTGAAATATTTGTGTGACTTTCACATAAGTGTACATATCTTCATACAATTGGGTTTGTGGGCCAATAATACTTCAAATCTTGAAGAAAAAATGTGAAACAATAAAATTATGGAATTTAGTTTTTTTCACCACATTTCTTTCGTTAATGGGACCCAAACAAAATATTTTGTATGTGATATTTCTTAGAACTCTTCATTGTTAAGAAATGAAGAAATTCACTTGAAATCATATTTTCTTTTTAACAGGAAAATAACTTTTGATATTCGCCCATAGTAGGCACCCAACATTTCGCAGTATTGCAATTTGGCCGCCCAGAACTGTCACTTTGGCAGCTGACACTTGCCACAGTCTTGGTGGGGAATACCAGCAGAACTAAAAGAAAGCAGAAGGAACCGAGACAAGAAAAAGAGACAGGGACAGGAAGATTGCTGGCATTCTTCCTGGCCCTGTCTCTTTTTCTTGTCTCGGTTCCTTCTGCTTTATTTTGGTTCTGCTAGTATTCCCACCAAGACTATGTACCAACTTGCCCAACAAGCCACCCTAATGAACTTGCCACAGGCATTCAAGGTGCAAAGTGTTTGTTGGCTGCTGGTGGGAACTCAAAAGTCTTGTCGCCTTCATTTCATGGTTGCAAGTACTCGATTTGCGTCACAAATGTGGCCATGCTTGGTGTGCCCAATGAAAAAAATTACACTATCTCCCGCTAAAGGGAACCATGTGTGGATGCGAAGCAGCGGGGAGCTAGAGCGGGAGGAACGTCACCGCCCTCATTTCACGGCAGCGGTCCGGGCGCTCATCGCGGCGCTGCACAGGAGAGAGAATGAGGCGCGCGCGCTCCGTCATTTTCATACCGCGGAACTACTATGGCGCCCCCCAGCGGAGTATGCAGCTGTCACACCACCTGTCGTGCCCGCCGCTCCGTAGACGATTCCCAGAGGAAAGGACAGGGGGGGACCGTAGGAGAGGAGAGAGAGAGGGAGAGGGGACGTGCATGCGCTGTGGGGAGCCACTCCGTAGAGTAGAGGATTCCTAGAGGAGAGAGGGGAAGAGGATGCGCATGCGCTGTGGGGGATGTGGGACGCCGGAGCCACTCCGTAGAGTAGATGATTCCTAGAGGAGAGAGGGGGGAGAGTACGCGCATTCGCTGTGGGACGCGGGCGCCGCTCCGTAAAGTACATGGTTCCTAGAGTAGAAGAAGAGGGTGAGCGTAGGAGAGGATAGGGGAGGGGACGCGCATGCGCTGTGGGAGGCGGGGGGCCGCTCCTTAGAGTAGAGGATTCCTAGAGGAGAGAAAGGGGGGGGGACGCGCATGCGCTGTGGTGGTGTGGGATGCGGGAAGGAGAGACGGACTAAGCCCCCCTCCAAACACATGCAAGCAAGATTAAGGAATGGGGTCAACCTGGGCGACAGACACCGCCTGCCTAGCCATTGCTAAGCAGCCTCTCTGTGCTCTCGGCCATGACTCAAGGAATGAGGTCAACCTGGGCGACAGACACCACCTGCCTATCCATTGCTAAGCAGGCTCTCTGTGCTCTCGGCCATGACACTGATGACCGTGATAGTGGTTGACGGCCTTCATATTACTCCAGTGTTCTGGTTCGCATAACGGGTGCTTCCCTATTCATGGAAGCGGCCGGACACGGGACGCGGGAGGGACGGACAGAGCCCCGAGCATAAGATGCTTCGCATCTAAAATACAATCCCAGAGAACAGTAACAGGTATTGTTGGCACATCGTGCTACAGGGCCATCTTCTCAACTAGAATGCCAAGAAAAATGTACAGGGTGAGAGTTCATTGATTTAACCCTCATCAGTTCAGATAATTCGGATGCGTTCATTGGTCCCGGCCCACATATACATTGTTTAATGGTGTTCACACTCTCGTTAATTCGGTCATATTTGGCCACAGCCTGGTTAATTCGGACGATCCCGGTAGCACACACAGCTCGGTGTGATGCAAATGTGTGGCGCAAAAAGAGTAGAAATGACGTACACGGCCAACTGAAACGGGACTGTGCAGTCCGCATTGACATCTTCATCATTACGAACCGCACAGTGAAGGCAGGAAAGCCAGAACGCTTCATGCCTATTTGCATTCACCACCGCGTGACACCTCGTTGGGCTCGGGTGGTAAAAAAGGCATGGTTGCCATCATAGGCGCGCGCAGGGTTCAGGGGGGCAAAGATTCGTTGCAGCACCCCCTCCCTATTAACGGGACACTAAAGAGAAACAATGACTTGGTTTAGATTGACAAACTGCACTCTGAGAACTGTACTGCAGTACGTTTCACTGTCATAAGTTCATTATTAGCGGAGAAAATCTAGGTGGAAGTTTCATTTTTAAATTTCGCGCTGAAATCTCTGCACGTGACGTCGAAAATTTTAAAATCTATTTTTCATATTTTCCTGACATTGTCTTGATGAAATTTTCTGAAACTTCGTATGGTAGGTCTATGGCACCCACATATGACAATGTACAGGGGGGAGGGGGGGAGGGTCGAAAGTTCCCAGGCCACGCTCCCATAGGAATACATGGGATAATGGCCTGGGAACTTTTTACCAGCCCTGTACTTCATTTTTATCGATTAGAAGCTACGTAAGACGCAGTAGACGACTTCAAATTCTATGGCGTTCAATGTTTGGTGGGGGGAATGAAGGTGGCATCTCCACCCACATTTTCTTTTTGCAAAGCGTTGTGTCGCGGTAAGAGTGGTTTTTTTCGGGATTGTGAAATTGTACTTTACTAATACGTGAAAAACCGTTTTGCTCTTTAGTGTCCCTTTAAGTCATTGTATAGGGCATACAATGACTGAATTTGTGTAACAAATGTTGGCATGCTTGGCAGGCACGATGAATGCTATAAACGCTAGAGAGCAGCCACAGGTATTGTTGGCACATTGTGCTACAGGGAGCGCCCCCCCTCTTAGGCAACTAGGGCGGGAGAAGGGGGGGGCGGGGTGGCCTCCTCCTGCCCCCCTCCCCGTGTGCACGCCTATGGTCGCCATCCTTAATCGCGTTGTTGGCGGCCAAGGCTTCAGCAGCTGCGGCACATTTCTTTTCTTTACCACCGAAAATAATTATCGTCACGTGTATTGTCAGGCTGGCGGAGAAGGGGGCAGTACGTAATAAGGGAGGGATGCCACATCGTTTTGGACTAATTAAGACAAGGTGGTCTTGCGCTATGGTAATATTGTAAAAAAAGTTGCAGGATAACGAAAATTACGGCTTTTACGCTGCTCTTATATAAAATGAGTACAGCATTTATGTATTCACCAAGAAAATTGAAGTAGGTTGATGTCATAGTTTCTTAATGTTTCTTGGTGCTTTCGATAGTTCGGAATTCGGTTAATTCGGACAATTTTTCCGATCATGTGAAATCGGAGTTCACAAGCTTTTACTGTATACAATGCACAACAATGTTTTATACAGGGTGCCCCTGCTACCTCTAGCCAGAGTTAAAAGATATGCTGACGCACTATATAACAATGTGATGAAATGCAGGTTGCTGTCTACTGCCTGGATTATGTCACACTATTTTTTGTTTTCTCAAATTTGCTTCATTAGGCATTTTTAATTAGCTTACCTTTGAAGCAACCAAGCTCAGGGCAAGAATTCCCACTGAGAAAGTTGGAGATTGTCGGCAAAATGTTCAATTAGACGGTTCTCAACTTCCTATGTATTGAATATCAGTGTTTTTCTGCTTAATAGAGATGCCCGCAAAATACAAAAAACATACCACGTGACATGCTCACTTGCGCGCCGTACTGCAGTGCTCCTTTATGTTCCACGTGAAAACGATCGTCGCATTCAGCTGGGTAGGCTGCCTCGACAAGACAGCGACAATGGCGGTGGAAGTGCGATAACGCACGTTTTGCTAGCGGCAACACAAGCAATAACCGCTGTGTCTGTTTATTGCTGTCATGAACCGCTGCAGCAAAGGCCACTGCAATCACGTTAAGGAGCACTGCAATCACGGCACGCAACCAGCATGTCAGGTGAAATTCTTTTGTATTTCGTGGGCGTCTGTAGTAAGCAGAAACATATTACTTGATACATAGAAAGTTATAAACTGTCTACGGATGTTTTGCAAACAGACCTACAACTGTACCATTGAAATTTTTTGCCTAGCTTTGTTGTTTGAAAAGTTAGGTAAACATGCAAAATTAGGCAATCAAGAAGAACAATAACTAAGGCAGCTTACCCCTAGGGGTGTCATGCCTGAAGGAGGTGCGGAGCTGGGCAGCCTGCTTTGTTTTTCTTTGGTGTTGTCTGTTTTTCGCTTTGTATTTTCCAGTTTTTTTTTTCTATTTATTTCTACTTATTTGTATTTTTCTTCCTACTTTCTTCTTTCTCTCTCTCTCTCCCTTTGTTTCTCGCTTGCTTCTTTTTTTTCCAATTTTATACTACATAGTTTTATTTAAAGTGCTCCGCACCTAATATCATAATCAAGGCGCTCTAAGAACAAGAGGAAGGAGACTTTCTTTGGCACGAGTACTCGCTCAATATGCTACAGATGGCTCTGCTATGCGTGGTTTTGCCTGCGTTAAAATCATTATCAAGGCTCTTGAAGAACAAGAGGAAGAAGACTTCCCTTTGGCGCTAGCGCAGGCTACAGCTGGCTATGTGGTTTTATGTGGTTTTGCCTGCGTTAAGCCAAGCGACGATGTCAGCATACGACAGCCTGCCCCCCTAAAGTGCTCCGTACTATAATAGATAGTGTGACATACTCCACACAATAGTCAGGAACATGTACTTGGTCACATAGTCATAGAGTGCGTCAGCATTTTTTAAAACTCTGGCTAGAGGTAGCAGGGGCACCCTTTATATTTATACACATACTTACTAGTTCTGCTGACTCCCTGTAGCACAATGTGCCAACAATACCTGTCGCTGCTTTCTAGCGTCTATAGCATTCATCGGGCCTGCCAAGGATGCTAACATTTGTTACACAAATTCAGTACTTCTAATCAATACCGCAAGGCAACAACACTTTCGAGCTCCCACCAGCCGTTGACATACACCTCTCATCTTGTGACCACCTGGGCCAAGTGTCAGTTGCAAGAGCGACTGTTGTGTGGTGAAGTTGCAACACAACAAAATGTCATGTGCATTCTAAGGGCCAATCTCAAACATTAATTTATTTCTAAAAACAAAAAAAAATGATTTGATGCGACGTTCTTCATTTCCTAACAATGAAATTTCCTATGAAATGTCACATACAAAATATTTTTACTTGGACGCCATGAGTACAGAAAATATGGTGAGAAATGCTGTAAATCACATATTTACTCCTGTTTCAGAATTCTTCAAAAATATTTGATGCATAATTTGCCCACAAACATACTTGTAAAAAGTACATACTCTTATGTGAAAATCATATAAATATTTCTGTTGTTCATGGAAACTGCAAGTGCATTTAAAAAGGAATCAATAACTTTGAAGATTTAAATTGTTTTTAAATTATGTAGCTGGCAGTGGGACACTAAAATTTTTGAATTCTTATATTGAGTCGCCTAAACATCACCATTAGTGTAGTGCAAGCACGGTTTTTCAGATCAGCATACAAAGGCAGATTTTAAATAATTTTTGTTACATATAGTTTAACAAAACTGAGAAATATTTGAGGTCACCACGGAAGTAAATTTTTTTTTTCATGCAGGAGTTGTTTTACCCGAATTCTCCACGTAATACAGCAAATAGGCATAAAATTTATCACCAAAATCTGCGATATCCAAACGCCATGGCTGGTACACTCGTTGTGGAAATGCCAAACAGTCAATGCTTGCTGTCGCAGCAGTGACCCAAAAAATACTGTGATCATTCTGTATATGCACTTTATTATCATGTGTTACGCATTGCTAATGCATAAGGGCTTAGCAAAATTACGGTACAAGATACTTTCGACTGATTCATGATTAAGCAAATTTACATGTTTAAATAGAAACAAGAATGACAAAGCGAAGGACAAACAGGAAACTTCATTCAAGTTTGATGAGCTATACGTTTTTTAGGAAGTATTTCCGGTTGTTCGCTTAATGACATGATATTTTTAATTTTTAGGTTGTTGGTTCCTGCTCTTTCTTTTTTTAGCTGGTTTGCATGTGTGGAGGTCACCGCCATCTCAATAAATGGGAAGCATGGCTGCACCATTGGCAATGTGCAGTATGATGTAGTGGCCTTGCCACCCCCCTCCCTTCCTCTGAGAGAGAGCTCCATTTGCACGGCATTTCGTTTGTCCAACCTATTCCTTACCGCATGACAGTACAGTGACATATATCGCACCATTTGCACTTGCACATAATTGTGATTTAAGTTCCTCCTTGCTGCCTGTTAGTCCATAGGCATTTTCTGGAATTTAGAAGGGATGCATTCTCTTACATTTTTCTGAAAGAGCACATTGATCCCATTCCTGCAATAGCCGTTATTTCAAGTGTGCACCAAGGAAATCACATATTTAATGTATATCATATAGACAAAAGCTATATTGGTAACAGGCCTGCCAGTGCTTCGTCATGCTGTTAAGGAATGTGTTGGTCAAACGAGATTATGTGAATTTTTCAAAGAGCATCAGCTGTCTCTCAGGGAGGCTG
The DNA here is from genome assembly GCA_030522465.1 of Rhipicephalus appendiculatus. Classification (NCBI taxonomy): domain Eukaryota; kingdom Metazoa; phylum Arthropoda; class Arachnida; order Ixodida; family Ixodidae; genus Rhipicephalus; species Rhipicephalus appendiculatus. The sequence continues at coordinate 38,838 of JALIZH010028167.1, read as the reverse complement.
TGCATCTTAAGTTTCCCTTTTCAGTGAGTTAACTAGTCATCTTGGAGCATGCAGACCATCTAATAATATGGATTACAAAAGCATGCGACATCAGATTTCATCAAACAAGTGCTTGTCTAAACCATCATGTTCCTGATGACCAGGAACTTACTAGCTGCATCAACTTAAGTAATTTTGTTTATTACTGCTTTATTAAAGCTTCCTCTTTGTTGCTTGGGTGTCAAGGTTTGTGCTTTTGTATTCCTATGAATATTTGATTTAATTTTTTAAATGAAGGTCAATTTAGTCATTGCCACGTCACGTAATCACTCATGCCATTGACACCTTGTCTTTCCACTGTGTCACATCCTATATCAATCCAAACCAACCAGCCCACCTCACTGTATATGCGCAGCTTCATTTGCACTGCAGCATGTACTGGAGTTTTTTTTCAGATGAAAATATCACATGCTGTTTTTGTGTATTCATATTTGCGTGATCAGAGTTGCAACAGCTGCGCAAATTGTGCTAATTGGATCCAATTTCTTATTTTTGCGCAAGGCTGACCCAAAATACCCGACCAGCCTCAATATTTTCAAAGTACTATTAATTTTAGCAAAAAATAGAAAAGGCGGTAATCACCTGTAGTTTGTGCATCATCATCCAACACAATCCAGATGCGCAGACCATAACCCTAACTACTAGTTCACTATACCCCAACCTCACTGCAAAAGAAAAAAAAGAGAGCGGTTCTAAAATTTCCTAAGCTTGTTCTAACATGTGCAGAAAGCTTTTTAAACCACTTTTGCCACAGTACACCTTTGCTATGCGGTAAAGCATTCTATGATTTAGAAGGGGCACAGGACCCAGCGCATTTTTTCCCTTAATTACTCACGCATGCACATGCCATATAATAACGAGTACTAGTATGACTGCTTACATCTAACATACACCAATTTTCTTTTTTCACCACCCCCTTCAGCTCCTCCTTTAGAAATCTCCCGAATTTCTAGGCCGCCTGTCAAACAGTTTGACTGGCTTGGCAAATGCTGATGTGTGCTTCGACATTGTTTGCGCTGTGAGACAGCTCGACAGACTGCTTTTCTTGAAATAGCAGCTCTCACGTGTACTGTGTGTGCATCAGTTAGCTGATGTTAAATAGTTTGTGCATATGTATTTTCTTCTTTTCTAAAAGTCAGTCTCATTTGTTGTGCTACTGCAAATTTGGAATTTCAGGCTAAAAAATGAAGCCTTTATTTTTCCCGCAGCATACTCCAAATTTATGTTTTCGTGTTCCAAAGCAACATTTTGCTGCTTCAAAAATTGCTCCAGATCCTAACTTGGCTGTTGCACCCCTGCTAGTTGTAAGTGATTACTGTTTCACCCTGCTTTTGTTTGTCCATTTCATGTTGTTTGAAATTGCATTGTTTTACGGCAACATGTTATCGATTATGTGATGCGCTTATTATTTTACATCTTTACATCAAGTATTCTGCATGGTTTGGATGCAGTGACACTGTTAAGCTATTGTAATGGTGCTTATTGTTTTCACTCCAGTATTATTGTTTCTCCAGCATTCTGAATGTTTGAACACACAAGTATATATTGTTAAATGAAAACTCCTAGTCATGTATGTTACACATCAGGCATGCCACGAGACGTGCAAACTGTGGCGTATCAATGTGGAGATTGCAATGTGATTGCAATTATTTCAGTATATTATAGAAATAAGGCATGCTGCACTGCACTACTGTTCTTGCTGTTTGTATGCTTCACTGCACTGTATTTGTGTGTTGCATTGAAGCATGTTAAAACCAGTTCTTCATTTTAAAGTGCAAATAAAGGTTCTTTCGTTATATTTTGATACACATGCCTTGGTCATTAGTGCTCCATGCCATGCAATTCGCATCCTATTTGATGTCTTCTTTGGCCGCAAATGCGATGCCGCTCTGCGCACTCCAAGAAGGTCTCTGCACAGCCTACAATTTGTCTCTGAATCCTGTACGAGCTCTGTGTTTAATAAAGCTCGATTTAATTTTGCACTATGGGATAACTGTGTGAACGTCGTGCTATAGAGGACAACACATTTTCAGTCATGCCTTCATATTCAGCTACGATTACATTGTGTATGTGAGGGCCATATATCCCGTGCGTCATATACACCATAAAAACAGCGCTGGGGCCAGGATTTTCACACTGTGGCAGGAGCCACTATGATTAGTCTAGTGGCCATAAAAGGACTAGAGCCCTTTAGCTCTAAAGGGCCCGCCTTCTAGCGCTTCCATGGGAGCCAACTGGGAGATGGGTACCGCTCAAATTATGGAATTTTTTCGCATGAGCGTAGGGGCGTAATTGTGCATAAACACCCCTACACCCATTTTGCCTTATGGGTGTAATCTTGCTATTACACACCCATAGGTGTGAACATTCTTGTTCACACCCATGCGTGAATATTTGGAAATACGCCCATTATATAGGTGTAATCCTGCTTTTACACCCGTTTTTGGGGTGTAGGGCTGTTAGTTATAGACACCATATAACGCCCATATGGGTGTAATCTGGTTTACAGTGCATTCCGTGAAATCTTTCTACAGAGCGCACGTCCATTCCCAAAGTATCTTTAAAAAGGTCAGTGACGACCTTGTCGCTTAGAGCATGGGTTGATTCGTTTTCGCTTTCTCGAATGCCGAAAACGAAAATGTTGTTGCGTCTGTATCGATCTTTTAAATCCACAAGCCTTTTTTTCAAGGCACTGCACGCTTTCTTCGATTCTGTCAACTCTTTGCCGCTTGGATTCAATGGCGTTTAGCCTTTCTTGTATAAGTTTCTGACCATCGAGTAATCGCTTGAGAAGTTCCACGGTAATAGGTCCGGGATTCAGCTCAACGTCCCCGCACAACAATAACAAAGACAGTACAAGATCCCGCGTGTTAATAAAAGAAGCATGTAGACAGCTTGGGCACGTCAGCTGCAAAAAACAACGATCGCTTGTTTTAACTGAGGAGTAATCATCACCAACCTGTACAAAGAACAGTAATGTGTTTGTCATGACGCCGTTATGATGCCAGCCGACGTGCCCACTGCGCGGATGTTGGTGTAGCAGTCCTTTTATAGTCACAGTCGATGCAGTCGCGGCGCCATCATGTGGTGTAGAAGGATTCAGCACGTGCGGTTCTTGGTCATGCGTAAACTGCTGATACGGGAGCGTGGTGGCAATTATCTTTGTCTGCGTAGTCGATGCGCTGGCCGCCGTATACAGCACATGCAAGAATACTTGTAAAAAGAAGAGTAATGGGTTTGTCATGACAATATTCTGATGCCAGCCGACGTACCCACTGCGCTGATGTTGGTGTAGCAGTCCTTTTATAGCCTCAATGGATGCAGTCGAGGCGCCATCATGCGGTGTAGAAGGATTCAGCACGTGCGGTTTTTGGTCATTGGTAAACTGCTGACACGGGAGCGTGGTGGCAATTATCTTCGTCTGCGTAGTCGATGCGCGGGCCGCCGTAGACAGCACAGGAGGGAATACCTGTACAAAGAACAGTAATGGGTTTGTCATGACGCCGTTCTGATGCGAGCCGACGTGCCCACTGGATCGACCTCTTAGGATAGACCTCTCCCGGCCACTTCCAATATCAGCCAGCGGCAAGCGATGGATGGTCACTGTAGTTGACCACTTGACAAGGTACGCCAAAATAGCTGCACTACGTTCAGGGTCAGCGGGGGACATTGCCAATTTCTTCTTGGAAGCCATCTTTCTGCGACACGGCGTGCCGCGCGTTTTTTTGAGTAACCGAGACAAGACCTATCTATCGGAACTACTAGACTACGTTCTTCTCGCATGTAACACTATCCATAAGACGACTTCCAGCTACTATCCCCAAACAGATGGCCTTACGAAGCGGATTCATCGAACGCTGTCCCATATAATATACATGTATATCGACGCCGACCATACCAACTGGTATACCATACTATTATTCGTGACCTCGGCGTTCAATACTGCTACACAGGGCACCACGGGCTATTCACCCTCTTTCCTTGTCTAGTGACGTCAACGGACGTTTCCCCTCGACGTATCTTTTTTTCATGTCCCCGTAATTCGCCGACGTCATCGAGTGCCAACTTAATCTCACGCCTTGCCGCTTGTCGTCACCGTGCTCGCCAGAACACCGAGGCAAGTCAACAGGATCGGAAGACTCCCAACGATGAATTTCACCTCGCGCTCTGTGCCGTGTTCTTTCTTGTGTCTGTCCTCATTTGCGCCTTAAAATTCTATTTTGAACGTGTACCAACTTGCCCAACAAAAAGTTCGCCTAAACCAAATTTTACAGCGCCGTTGACTTTAATCCTGGAGACGAAGTGCTGCTGTGGACCCCCACACGAGTTCCCAGCCTGTCTGAGAAGTTTCAGACACGTTTTATTGGCCCCTACAGTACTTTCGAGAAAACTGATCCAGTGAACTATCGGGTGAACTATCCAGTGAACTGTCATGCCTTCCGACAACCGCTGCCGTGGCACAGAGGTTGTCCACGTTTCCCGGTTAAAACCCTTCATAAGACGTACACCTTCGCCATAAACAGCGGCCAGGTTGGCCGGTTCCGTGCGAGGGGAAATTAGTGTGAGCACAATATTCACTGCGTTTGTCCTTCATCACCTTCACCTGTACATAGTCATTATCACTACGACCATCTTCATCGTTCGAAGATAATCAGTCGGCGGCTCTGCTCAGTAACCGGCATCCAGCCCACGATATCGCTGCCTTTTTTGCAATATTATGAAATAAAAAAACTTTTGGAACTTAAAAAACACGCAAACAATGTAATGTTCTGAAAATTGCGAGCAGTCTTGAATCCATTGCGAGAGACTCTTGTCTGCTGAGTCAGTCATTTGATGACTACTGCCCCTACCTTAATTTTATAGACTGGAGACAGGAATTCACTTCACCACAAGCTCAACTAGTACTAGCTGGAAGCGATCCCCACTAACACAGCTGCTGAACTTTGCATGACTCTACTGCTGCCCTAGGCCGGAAAATGGTGCAATGACATTTATGTGCCTAGCTAATGAAAGCTGCGATGATGAGAGCTTTCTCTCGGCTCACGTACATCCAAAACTCACACATCTCTTGGAAGGAGACCAACATGTCGCACATGCCGATGACAATGTACGTTAGCAATGATATGTAAAAAATCAGTGAGCATCTTTTTCTGAATAGAATTGGTCTCTGCATTGACGATATTTATTTACATATTTATTTGTGCATTTATCTATTTATTTTAATTATCCAAACTTTAGCATACATGCCAAAACATCAGTTGCTCAGTCGGGCACAAGTTCATGTTTTTCAAAATCAATACAAAAGGAGCAAAAAACCTCAAAAACTCAAGCAAAGAAAGTAAAAAAATACGTTCAAAGAAAATTCTAACATTAAATACACACAAAACAACAAAACTCAGCACAAAACAGGTAAGCAAGTGAGTGCATTTGCACTGCTCAGTTCACCATTGAAAGTGGCGTTAAATAGAATGGTACATTGAATTCAACAAAGCATCCTCAAAACCTTCCACATTGTTGTACATTACAACGTCATTTTGTAACTTGTTCCGCGTGTCACCAGCAGATACAATACAGAAATTTTAAAATGGCTTTATTATACTCGAAAGGGTTTATGTGCCTACTGTGCTTTGTCCGCGAATGTGACGTGTCTGGGCAGAAAGATTTTGCTATCGCTGTTTTGTAAACGCCATGGAATACCTGAAAAAAAGCGTTTCATGCTGTCGACGTTCATTCTTTCGTGCACTGTAAGAATAGCGGCTTTTGTTCTTAGACTTCTTACTGACTGCGTTTTACGGCAAGAATTAAAACGTCACAGTTTCCCCGCATAGAGCCATGTGAGTCATAGAGCTACGTGAATAAAGACCGGCGCCCCGACACAATAGTTCCAACGTTCTTTTAGCGGCCTCCATAACTTTCAGCGATCTCATTGCTTTGCATTTTCCGGCTACACCGGCACCGACAAGTGCAAATTCTGTGAATCAGCCAGTTAAGTCAGTTCAGTCAGTCAGTTCAGTCAATCAAATAGAGGCGGCTACGAGTGTAGCAGTCGTCGATGTCGCAACGGCTACCATGTGTATTTCTCCTAACCTGAGTAGTATGCCTTTGTTCTCAGGGCAGAGGTACCTGGTTCTGGAGAATCCACTGCGCCACGGAGATGCTGTGGACGCGGACGACGGAATAGCCAAGTCACACGACGAAGCCTACGATCGGGCCAGTAGTCACGTGGACGTCTTTGCGGTTGATCAGGCATCGGAGGCTCTGTTCTTGAATGACTTTAGACGCACGAGTAACTGGCACTGGCATTAGGTGCAGTTGGTCTGTGTCACATTTAAAGGTGACAAGGAAAATGACGCAAAAAGAAAAGGAAGACGACAAGCATAATTTGACATAAAAGAACGACATCTCAAGAAGAGAAAGACGAAGTTGAAGGTATAAAAGGGAAGGTGACGTGTGCATATGGGCCCTGGGTGTTCGATCGTGAGCGCGTGAGCTGGGCACGAGTATCGCCGGCTTGTGTTCCGGGCGCTCCAGCTCTCGTTCTACGGCATCGCATCGTAGACTCCGGCTGTCCGAAGAACCGAATGGCAAGCACGATAACCCGCATCGGCCAGGGGAGCGTCATCAGCTTGTGCACCGAGCGCACCGTCCTACGGCACCGCACCGTAGGCCTCGTCTGAGGCAGTTCTGTTCCAGGGAGACGCTCGCTAGCGAAGTACCTGCGACACGCAGGTCACTGAACTCGAAGCCTCCCAGCTTGAACGACAACGCCAGCCCGCGTTCCTCACCAGCGAAGGACAGCGTCACTAACTTGGACGTCGACGTCAACGCCAGTGCCCCCTGCAACGCCTCGCCTCATCATGCGTCGGTACAAAACGCCGTGAGTTAGTAGAGCGGGAACGCTTCAGTGACTTCTTTCTTTCGTTTGTTGTCTGTATAATAACTTTGTTTAGAGTCAGCTTTATTTAGTATGTTCCTTTCCCGTGTTTGTAGTTTTTTTAGGCATAATGTGTGCTTTCCTTTTGTGTGTAATTAAAAGATGTGTGCCTCACGCTCCCGCCTCATCCGTTCCTTCTAGCCGACCGTTGACCTGAGATCCGTGACAAAATTAAGTGGCTAGCCTGCCAGGATTCCTTTTTTCTTATTTTAGGGGCGAAACTCCTTACGGCGTACGCTAGTCCCGCGTCGTTGTCGTCGTAGTAGCCACCATGACGATGACGCTGCCATCACGGCACAGCACATCGAATGTGCTGTGTACTATGCGTCATAACGATGACGCTGATGACGATGAAGAATAAGCGTCGTTGCCACCTCTAGGTCTCTGAATGATCACTCGATGGCGCTGCGGTGCCATATAGTGACCGACCACATGCAACCCACAACAATCCGAGCAACCTGCATCGATCTCGTCTTTGCAAACTTCCCACTACGACCCATCCAAGAACCCCTATCCCTCCACTTCACCGACCATAAACCCGTTATAATGAAGGCGGAACGGAAGCCATGGCTTATGTAAACGGTAACCACCATGGCTCACGACCACCGACGAAAACACGGCTCCAGTACGAAAACGGAAAATCACGGCTCACGAATAAATAAAATTTCTTAATATATACACACAATGTTTGTCACGTCTTGGATGATGCACCGGGGCAAGATTCCCGAAAGATTCACGGTTTTTACCGATGAACCTCCGGAGCTTCGCCCACTCATCATCATTCACTCCGTGGATATGCGTGGATTTTTTTGTTTCGGATCTCGCGGATTTCTGTTCGGCGGAGAGGATGGACTTCGTGAAGATTTTGGAGCTTGCACAAACAACTTGGTTTGTCGGGGAAAAAAGCAATAAACCTTTATGATCGCGAGGAGAATAGGTGGAAAGATGAGCGAGCGCAGGCACGCGAGGAGAGGCGCAAACAGGAGGAACGTGAGATAAGTAGGATTAAACGCGACAAGGACGTCAGTCTGCGGAAACAACGGACTGTGGAGAGAGATAGCGGGAGGAGCAAAGGTAATAGGGGCTCCATAGGAGACACAGAACCTCATAGAGCGACGGGAGTCTGTCGCATGTCGATGACTTCTTTTCTCGACAGAAGAGACGAATTTGACGCATACCTGCCCCGATCTGAGCGGGTAGCTTTTGATCACGGCGGGGAGCACGCATTGAGTTCGGCAAAAGCTACAGAGGTTAGAGCGTGCATAGGAATGCCAGGTATGAATTCCCTGCTGGAATTTCGAGAGCCGGAGGCTCACAGCTGTGATCCGGTAGACCAAATGACTCCCCACCACGAGATGTGTATAAAAAAAGCGAGCTATTTATTTTTGCGCAAAATGAGGCGGACAAGGAGTGGTATGTAGTTGCTGCAATTCAGTCGTTAATGAACGATGTGCTGAAGGTGTTAATGAGGGAGCTGAGGAAACGGTCGCTGTTTTGAGTAGCGTCACAGGAATCGAGAGCACCTCACTGAAAGGAACAGGTCTTGAAGAGAAAAGCACAGGGCGATCGCACAAAACTGTACTAATGGTGAGGGTGAGAACCATTGGCTTGGCTGAGACCCACGGTGTTGTTGAGCCAAAGGAAAGAGGAAAGCAAACAACCCCGAAAGTTAAGCACAAATACCCGGCTGCTAAGAGAGTTGTGCAAAAGGTCAGCAGTGGACTTGTTGTCAAGAAGCACCCTAGAAAAGTCGTGTGGATGAGGCGTTCCGTGGTTGTTAAGAACAGAAATAAAGCCAGCGTTTGTACTGAGCGTTCGCAAAGGCGCGCAGTGAGCCAACACGGGAAAAAGACGTGTAAGACGCGCAAAATGAGGGAAGACCCGAAGTTGGAATTTCACGCGTGTTGCCACGTGCTAGAAAAGAAAGGGAACAAACGTAGTTCGCCGGTGGCTTTCTGTTAAAAAAGCTATAGGCAACAATATCAAGAGTGCGTGCATGAAGTGTATTGCATAGTGATCCCGAAACTGTCTAAGGTCATTGACAGTGATGGTGGTGATGCAAATAAGCGTGTCGTATAGGCGATGATGGTGATGGCGCATCAGTAATGTGTTTGGAGAGCATTGAAGACAATGGTGGCACTGGAAGACGAGTGTGGTGGCGATTGAGGGTGAGCGTGAGACTGATTGGGGCATAAGTAGGACTGAGGCTCGTCTGATGTAATCGGAGGTTTGCAGCAGTTTTCTTACGAAGAAAACTCTTGTGGAAGAGGGCCATTGTTACATTTTAGAGGTGACAAGGAAAATGACGCAAAGAAAAGGAAGACGACAAGCATAATATAACGTAGAAGAACGACATCTGAAGAAGAGAAAGACGACGTTTAAGGTATAAAAGGGAAGTTGATTGTATATGGGCCCTGGGTGTTCGATCGTGAGCGCGTGAGCTGGGCACGAGCATCGCCGACTTGTGTTCCGGGTGCTCCAGCTCTCGTTCTACGGCATCGCACCGTAGACTCCGGCTGTCCAAGGAACCGGATGGTAAGCACGATAACCCGCAGCGGCCAGGGAGCGTCATCGGCTTGTGCACCGAGCACACCGCCCTACGGAACCGCACCGTAGGCCTCGTCTGAGCCAGTTCTGTTCCAGGGAGACGCTGGCCAGCGAGGTACCTGCGACACGCAGGTCACTGAACTGCAAGCCTCCCAGCTTCAACGACAACGCTAGCTCACGTTGCTCACCAGCGAAAGACAGCGTCACCAATTTGGACGCCGACGTCAACGCCAGTGCCCCGCGCAACGCCTCGTCTCATCATGCGTCGGCACACAACGCCGTGAGTTAGTTGAGCGGGAACGCTTCAGTGACTCTATAATAACTCTGTTTAGAGCGTGGTTTATTTAGTGTGTTCCTTTCGCGTGTTTGTAGTTGTTTCAGGTATAATGTGTGCTTTCATTTTGCGTTTAAATGAAATATGTGTGCATGACGCTCCCGCCTGGTCCGTTCCTTCTAGCCGACCATTGCCCTGAGATCCATGACAGTCTGGGCCCGAAGAATATTGTGGAACATTGCGTTTTGGGCCGCAGTCTCTAGGAAATGCCAGGAGGTAGACGGAAACGTGCACATAACGGGGAATCAGATGCTGCACACGCAATACGATAACTGCCTGACTCAAGCACCGGCGACGCCGAAAGTGTGCAAATGTCGCAGCAGATGCCCTCAGACGCCACCATCCGTCAAGTCGAAGCAGGAATTGGAGGTAAATTGCTCACATCTCGTTCAGCAGATTTTGCGCGTACCTGGCGACCACGGAGTGGTCACAGTCTTCCGTGACAGCAAAATACTCACCACACGGGCCTACGGAATGCTGAAGACCAATTTTGTTTAGCACACCGAGAACACGTTTCCAGGAGTTTTGAACAGCCTGTCGCACTTGCCAGTGAACCGGCCGTACCTTTACATACCTCACAACACCTCCCTTGACCTACCATCTTACACAAGAGCTGTGACTTGCTCTGTCAAGGTAACCCTTCATGGTTTACGCAGGCCTTGGAAGACTGACTCTTCAGTTGTCCAACCTGTCAAATCTGATATGCTAGTTTATGGCACTAGCTTCGTCGGATTCAACCGCTTCATGGACACCGGCATGTGCCGCGTTAAGCAAGGCGACCCAAACAACGCTAAGATACAGTATGATTGGGCGGGTTGGTACGACATGATAAAGAGTGCTTAACAGCGCAAATGACAGGAGGGGGTAGAAGAGAAGAGACAGAGCGCTGAATCAGATACACTGAATCTGTCTCTTCTCTTCTATCCCATCCTGTCGTTTGCGCTGTTAAGCACTCCTTAACAAACAACCCAATGAAGCGACAGTCTTACTACCATTTCAGGTGAAGACCAGTCCGATCTGGCTAAGAGCTACTGGGCTCTCAAATTCACACCGGGAAACGGGGATCAAGATGGTCACGACAAAGAGAGCATGCCTGTGTGCATGGGTGTGCCGCGGTACAACTTTACCTACGACTTCTTTAACATTGAAAAGGCCAGTCCCCGCTTGACCAAGTTCGTAAACCACTTTCCGTTCAATGGTAACGTGGGTACACCCAAGTTAACTATGAGTACAAGTTAGGCACTGGCACGTGGCCAAGGATGGGTCCTACTGATAACGCGGGAAACGAGTTGCTATTTCGTACCCAGCTTGGCCTGCCTACTCACCTTGCATCCTACATCACCAGCAGCATGTCAAACTACGAATCGTTCGAGCAAAAGCGAGATCCATACATCACCATGAGATTTGAAGCGACGATATGCATACGCGGCACATGACATATTTGGAACCCATGGAAAATACTTACTTCCCCCGAGGTCCAAAACCGATGACGCACTCCACTATTCAACTGAGTTAGAGTTTTGGTGTATTGGCAGTAAGGATGTCGAACAAGGACGACCCCGGCAGCACAGAAACTTTTCAAGATATTGCGGCCTTTTTTTTCAAATAAACACAAAATTGGTGGTTCATTCTGAGGTTCACACCATAGTTGCCGACCCTGCCATCGAACGTAGGGTCGTACTTGCGTCACTTCAACGAGAACGTCAAAGCAAGTTTCAACAGCCTCACACGTTACGGACGTCAAGCCAACCTTGTTCGCGCGGAGTCCCAGGTTGCCGAACACAAGCCAGAGCTGCAAAAAATTTCACAATCGCAAATGCATGTATTGAGAGAAGCTGTTGCAAGAAGCCAACGCTCAGTGCCATTTTTCCACAATAGAAGGGAACTAAAAAAAACCTTTTGTTCCTATTCTGGGTTACTTGATAATAATACGCCGCTGTCGTTGTCGTCGAAGACTAAGAAGAGATATGATTGAATATATATATATATATATATATATATATATATATATATATATATATATATATATATATATATGTGTACTTTTTTCTGCATGGAACTACAACAATGACATACAAGGAAAATACGCATATAAAAAGAAGCGCGTTTCCCTTCAACAGCAAGAAAACGACTTCACTAATGTTCTACTGAGCGGAATGCAGGAAAAGAAATGCAAATTCGTTGTCTGGCAAACGCAACCAGTTCCTGCTGGGTTTTTACCCTAATTATGATAGGCTTCCAAGTCCGCCAGAAGGGGTATAAAAGGGGTCTTCAGCAGCTAGGAACTCCCAGTCTTGAACAGGCTGTCCGCTCAGGAGGACCTCAAGTGGCCACTCAAGACGCCTTCGGTAAAAAACTGCACTTTTATTTGGTTAAGTATTCTTTGCTCTGAATTGTTCCTTTTCCTTGCTCTTTAATAGAGACCATGGCAGAATAACGTAAACGTCAGCATGACGATCAAGATACCGAACACGAGGTACCCCTATATTACCATTTGGAATTATTTTTAGTGACGCCATCTATATTCCAGAGTCAAACAGAGTTTATTGGTTTGAGCCACGAAAACGGTAGCCATGTCATTAATGAAACCATGATGAAAGTTATGGAACCTGATCGAGGCGCGGAAGAAGTATCAAATCCAAACCTGTCCGAACCAGGAACAGGGGCGCGGAAGGTGGAAAAAGGGTTACAATCCCCTCCACGCTGGGTACTGCAGCTACAGTCAGTTCCAAAACGAAGAAGCCTCGTGCACGATGTGTTTCACGCTAGAGACGGCGGAGAAGCTCAGATAATTTGTCATCACATTGTCAGAAGATTCGAGCAAGGCCGCACCCAGTACGGAATCGCTGCCGTCGCACTCCATGCACGAGGAAGTACACTCCCACACGGCCACGTCTTACGCGACTGCAGCTGGAGCAACGGCACATGCCGATGTGTTATCTTCGCTGGCTCCGTCAGGAGACCAAATCACCCGTCAATTTCCTCTACAATCGCCAGTGCATGGGACATCTACCATCTCATCCAGTAAATTCATAGTAAGCCCCTATTATTGGAATACATTAAACTGGAAGGAAATGATTGGGTCGCAACGTTAGAGAGTTTTGGGACAACTCGAAGGTTCAGTACACGAGCCCGGATGAGTTTTGGAAATACTACACGCGAAACTTCCGCATTCAGTTGCATGTGACGACGCCCATAGAGGTCAGACGAGCGGTGGAGACACTGATGAAGTACACACAAGAAAAAGGGGGAAAGTTCAAAAAACATTCAAATGGAGCGTCAGAAGAATCCATCTACGAGTGGCTACGCGAAAACCCCGTATCGTCGTTGACCAGCATTGTGCGCACCCCCAAGTGGCTGGCAGACCCGGTGTTTCGGTTTATTCACCTGGACGACAAGCGCCTCCAACGAGTCATCCAGGTGTTTAACGATGAAATGTGTTCGTACTCACCTCTTGATTTTATTGAAATGTACAGGAACACCCAGCCACTCTTTGATGCACCACATGGTGGCCATGCTACCTTTTACATGTATGTGCCTGCGTCGTTTGATGCCATGATGGAACTACTGAACTTTCAGTTTCACGGCATCCACGAGGAAGTGTCGGCCTTTGTAAACAACTTGTATAGCCTGGTCGAGAATGCGGTCCCCAAGAAAAACTGCATGGAGATTGTGTTTCTTGCGAATGGAGGAAAAAACTTCTTTTGATGATATTTTTTTCTTTTTTGCATGAACCGCGGTGCCATTAGTAACTTTAACTGCCACTCTAGCTTGGGCCGTCACATCCTGGTATGGAATGAGCCAAAGTGTGAGTCATCTGGTTTTGATACTGTGAAAAAAATCTATGGTGGTGACGTAGACTCGGTGGCAGTGAAATATTCTGCTGAACAGACCATTTCTCTGACGTCCGTCATTGTGCTCTCAAACAACGAGGTGTTTTCAGGCTTCAATCATCGCATGTGGAGCTACAAGTGGCAAGCGTGTCCTCGACTGAGGAAATACGCAAGAAGATCGACCCGATGACCCTGGTGCTCTTTTTGATACTTTTGTACTCGAAGAAACATACGCTGGCATGCGCCAACTTGATCGATAAACAGCTTTGAACATATCATTCTGAGTACTTGGTCAATGTTTTCCATTTTCCGACTACACCGACAGCGACAAGCGCAATATCTGTCTGTCCGTCAGTCAGTTCAGTGAGTTCACTCCGTCAATCGGTCGGCCGGTCTGTCGGTCGGTCGGTCGGTCGGTCGGTCGGTCGGTCGGTCAGTCAGTCAGTCAGTCAGTCAGTCAGTCAGTCAGTCAGTCAGTCAGTCAGTCAGTCAGTCAGTCAGTCAGTCAGTCAATATCCCGTGTAACTAACAGGAGCACTGAACGGCATGGTTCGGCCCTTGTCCTAAAGCACTCTTTTTAAAGATTCGTGCCGCGATACAATTGTTGCAACGTTCTTTCAGCGATTTCTGTGTAGTACTCTGAACATATTCGTCACACTTCTGAGTCATTATACGTGGGGTTCGGGGTCATTCGAATAGGTTCGTTTCCCTTCCCACAACCTGCAATCATGTGAACCTCACGACGACCAGGCAAGCGCTCGTATAGCTAGCAGAAGACCTTAAAAGCAGCATAAAACTCTTCTCCTAGCGCTACGTTATTAAAGATTGGCGCCGTGACGCAGTTGTTGCAAAGTTCATTCAGCGCTTTCCGTGTAGTTCTATGAACATATTCGTGACATTTCTGAGTCATTCCAGGTGGACCCGGGGTCATTAGAACAGGTTCGTTTCGCTTACCACAGTCTTAATCACGTGTAGCTCAAAAACATCAGGCAAGCGCCCGTATAGCTAGCTGAAGACATTAACGCCAGAATGACATATTTGTCCTAGAGCTACGTTATTAAAAACCAGCGCCACGACACAATAGTTGCAACGTTCTTTCATTGCTCTCCATGTAGTTCTATGAAAATATTAGCAACATTTCTGAGTCAGTACACGTAAGCTTCGGGGTGATTAGAACAGGTTCGGTTCCCTTCACACAGCGTGGAAACTCGTAAAGATCAAGATGACCAGGCAAGATCCCCTGTAGCTAACAGGAGCCCTTAACAGCAAGATGTGACCCTTGTCCTAGAGCTACGGTAGTAAAGACCAGCGCCACGACACAATGGGAGCAACATTGTGTCAGCGATCTCCATACAGTATTATCAACATATTCGTCACATTTCTCTGTCATTACGCGTGGGTTCCGGGGCCAATAGAACAAGTTCGTTTGCTTTCCCACAGAGTGCAATCACGTGAAGATCAAGATGACCAGGCAAGCACCCGTAGAGCTAACAGGAAGCAGCAACGGCACGATGAGACCTTTGTTCTAGAGCGACGGTAAAGAAGACTGTTGCCACGACACAATGGGAGAAACATCTTTCAGCGATCTCCATGTAGTTATATGAACTTATTTGTTATACTTATGAGTCATGTATAAGTTTCGGGGTCATTAGAACACGTTCGTTTACCTTCCAACAGTGTGCAATAACGTTAAGATCAAGACGACCAGGCAAGCGACCTAAACGACAGGATAAGACCCTTTCCTAGAGCTACGTTATTAAAGGCTGACGCGACAACATAATAGTTACAACGTTGTTTCAGCGATCTTCATTTAGTTCTATGAACATATTCGTCACATTTCTGAGTCCTTACGCATGGGTATGGCGATTATTAGAACAGGTTCGTTTCCCTTCGCACAGGGGGGAGTCTTTAACGGCAGGATAAAGACCCTTGTCCTAATGCTTCGCTATAAGCTCTGGCGCCACGGCAGAGTAGTATCAACGTTCTTTCAGCGATCTCCATGTAATTTTATGATGACTACAATTAGAACCTTCGAGATTTTGGGATGTGGGAGTTTTTGCTGTAAATCTCTAGCGCAATGACGCAGTCGGTTACAAATGACGCAGTAGGTTATAAAAATAACACCTATTATTAGTCTCTTTAGTACCATACCACTTTCCTCGCTAACTCGGAACCCTAATTTCCGAAGCGCCGCTGGGAATTGATCGCCTAACTCAAGCATGTCGAAAGAGACAGAAGTCCCCCTTTTTAAGATTGGGCGACTGGCACTGGTGGTAACTGATAACCACCGGCTCCCACTCAGATGTCCTGAAGGACACCATACTGTAGAACACCCTCTGAATGTCCGTTTCACCAATCAAAAGGCACGGAGTCGCTCAGCATATTGCGTAATCGTCTCGTTGTCACACAGGATTTGCTGTCCCAAACTTGTCGCAGAAGGCAGGTAATGGAAATCTTGTGTACAAAATGGTCTTAATACCATAAATAAATGGTTTGGTCGGCGAGCGCCTGTCATGTACACTAAGTGCTCAGCTCCTCAAACGCGTGTTCATTGCAGTAAACGACTAATTCGTTCCAGCATTTGCTTTATGGCTTCATTGCAAACATAGACCAGTAGTCTTCCAGATGACATTTCATCTTATGACACAACAACACGAGATTTCTTGGTTAAATAGGAATTCATTCTCTTCCCGTTTCTCGCTGTCGACATTCGCATCGTTTGAAGCGTCTGTGCGTTTCTGTAATGTGAGTCATTGAACGTCTATTTGTCATTGCCTTTATCTTTCAGCCATTTCAGGTGATCTTTGTTTCTTGGTCCTATCAGCCCCAAGCCTCTCTCCTGGCTGATTGTGCTGTTGTCCCATGAGTCGCTCATTCGCCTAATTGTTTGCTCTGAACCATTTTTTTAATCTGATGTGTCGGCTAGCCGACTTTATTACCTTTATAATTGCCACGGTGTTAGTCCGAAGGCTGCGTTATGAATGTGAGAAGCACCTTAGTGGAGGACTCCGAAAAGTTCGACCTCCTCGAGTTTTTTAGTGTGCTCTTATATTTAGATGAAGAAACGCTTAGCGCGTAGCGAACACAGGGTGCAGTCCAGTGACCAAGTGAGAGCCAAAAGTTCGAAAGCGGAAAAACGGCGAACGTTAATTAAGGCAGTAGCATCGTCTGATACACATACAAGTTGGCTTGCCAAGCCCTAATACAGCTGGGATTGGTTAAACAATATTAGCGAACAGTTCACTGAATCGTGTTGCTAATACATTAAGAACACGATTCGGCAACACTGAAATCATTTCATATTGAAAAATTGGGGGACCAATAAGCTCCGCCTTTAAGAGTTGAACGCGATATCGACATCCTGTCCTTAGTCTGTACTTCAATCACTTAGTTCATACTATGTAATGGGTAGCATGCTTTAAACCATGAGCACTCATGAGCGTGATATGTTTTCGAACTTGCTATGCGCCCACTACGTGGTCTTAAGATAATACGCTCAGTAACGTGTGTGCCTTTTGTAATGGGTGGCCAGCTTTGAACCACGATGTCATTATGATATTCACATGTTCTCACGCCCAATGACAATGTACGCTTCTACCACGCAATATTTCTGCGATATTACATGTTGTATTGAGGACGAGTGTGTTTGCAAAGCATGAAAGTTATTTTCACTGCATTTAGAAGCAGAGTAAGTAATTTTCATTGTAATTCCAAGCAGAAGCGTGGCTGTGAACAAAATGCTCATGGGCGCCTCTAGAAGCGTACATCAGGCTTTGCACAGAGCGAAGTTTCAAATGGCAAAGTTTCAAACAGCAGTGTCTTCTAAAATCTAAAAAAGGAATCAGCTGGAGGTATATTACGAACATCTGTAATAAATACAATGACATGTATTGATTACAGATGTGACTCACTCGGACCCGGAAGTTTTTATTTATTTTATTTGCATCTTTCTCAATCTTTCGATCACGGACAAGATGGTGATTTTTCCATCACAACCAACGACGCCACCGCCGACACCGATGCGTGAATTTCTGCGAAACGAGCTCTGTAACGCTATCGCGTTATGAGACGACCCTACACTCCGGAGCGCGGCGATAGTAGTGCGTCTCTCGAAGGTTCACCTTTCGCAAACCATGGCGAATCATGGCGACTGTAGCGCTAACCAGGAATCACTCTTCGGCATTTGATGAATGCAGCTCCCTTGGTGCCACTTTGCTTGGTAGCAGCTTCAGTCAGTTCGAATTGCTGTAATGTGCTTGCCTCTGTGTTGTAGCCCTCAAACGCACTCTCTGTGTACGTCGTGGGATGCAACACCGCAGGGGTACACCATTGTTTAGGGTCGCTTCTTCTGCTCTTCTCACTTTGTCGCTAGGCCATGGGAACAATCGGGGGCTGAGAGACTTTTCTGACTTCGTCGCATAAATACTACAGAGACCACAAGACCGCATCTCATTGTACTTCTGCGGGGACTGAAATCGCGACGTCTCCACGTGCTAATACCCTTTCCCGCTTGAGTTCGTCATGCCTTACCTCTTCGTTCTACAGTGAAGGCTTGAAAAAGAGTGTCGAAATTTCTGGGTGTCCCTGCGAGAGGATGCGTCGGTGGCACTCATGTTGATTTGTCATTCTATCACGATTTAATGATAATATTGATCAAATATCGCAAGAGCTGTCCACAATGACACCTCTAATATTATAAGTCACTTTGATGCGTTCGGCCGCAATATTAAATGCGAGAGCTGAATATCGCTATGGTTTAGTGTTCCACGGCTTTGTACAGCATTCGTGACTTGCTTATTGAAAGAACACAGTTATAGCGGCATGTATACTACTCGGATTTTGCTTCAGTCCTGAAAGCAGATATTGGTTGTTACGAATATCGTGTAAGTACCATCACTATTTCACCTGCACTATTTAGAAAGCTTCGTTTCATAGCATCATAGGTCTTTGACACTCAACTTCAGCAGTGTTCCATCTATTATCTATTGGCAAGAATAAAATCACGCGAACATGTTATTGAAGAGAAAACTGCAAAATATTTAAAGCACATTGTCACGATACTTTAGGAAAAGAAAAAAAAAAGCACGAGTACACACGATTTCCGGCTCTTGAGACACCACCTTTGCCAACGTTATCAAAGACGTGCAAACCCAGAAGCTTGTCAGAATATTACCTCTCAACATTTCGACCTAGATATATCTTGTAAAATGCCTCGACGGCAAAGGGGTTCCCTATTTATTCGCTTTTTAAAATTGATTGCAAAAAAGCAGACGTACCATAAATTGCTAAACAAATGCATTTAAATTGGGGGTTCGTAATTGTGCTCCTAAAAAGTGTAGCTGGGAGGCTAACTAAGATACACAATGTGGAATTACCTACACTATTAAATACCCTCAAACAAGCTATTTCTTTTTTTTCATAAGGAGCTTTTGGACATTTGAACGACGAATGTTTCTGAAGCGGACGTAAAAATAAACCAGCAATGATAAGTCTGTCATAACTTAATATGTTAACAATTTATGTGATCAATCTCACTCTTCCTAAGTCCTGATAAAGCATGCAGATGAGAGCAACTTGTATCCTGTTGTGGATTTACCTGTACTGATAGCAAAGAAGAGAATATTTCGGGGCTCGCTTTTCTTCTCAGTCAAACTATATACAGAACTAGCCGCTAATCATATCAATGAAACTGTAGGGGGGTGTTTTTTGTACTAATTATGACATGAGTGTCAAGAAAGCAAGGGGGACAAAAATATAATTTGCTGACGGCAGGGACCGAAACATCGAAGTTTGAAGGGATTGGTCCCTGCGGGCGGCAATTAATCTTTTAGTCCACTTTACTTTCTTGACATTAAATCACATTTACTGCAAATAACATTCCCAATAATTTCCTTGAAATAATTGTCTCGTAGCTCTCATCACTACTGTACCGGTACTTGTAGATGTATCTGCTTTTCTAACATAATGGTTATGGAGGAGCGTAGGTTCATAATTGTCTGCTACTTTTGTATTCATATAAAATTTGAGGCACCTGTGCATTACTTACATGAAGCCCGAAAGAAGTCTGCAGCTGGACAGCATTTGCTTCTCTTTTATTTTCCACTTTTTTTCTTGCTTTTTATTTCTTTTTTATCGTTTTTCTTTTTTTTTCTGTCTTCTTAGTTCCGGCTTATTGATAATTATTTCATTCTTTAGTTTTGTATATTTTTCTTTTTCTGGATGTTTGTCTCTCTTCTTGGAGCCTTTCTTTTTTTATATACCTGTGTTTCTCACAGGCCCTTCCTTTTTTTCTTTGTTCCTTTGACTCTCCCCTTCTTTCTGTATGTTTCTGACCTTCGGTTTCTTTCAAGACTAGACAGACATTACTATCTCCCTGCTCCTTTGCCTTCTCTTCACTTCCACATCTCTCCTCCTCTTGCTCACTTACCTTTCTCACCCTCCTGCTACACTGTACTATACGAGGCTATGTCCTGCTCTTCTCGTGGACTTGGATGTCCATGTAGTTACGATGCTCGCATTCAGGCAGCGAGTATGCGGCTTCCAATTCCGCATTGCGAAGAATTATTTCTCGCCAGGAATTTCTCTCTTCTCTTTCTTTTTCTTTCTCTGCACTTCTTTTTCACCCTTAAGTTATATCCTCCTGAGACCCAGAGTGAATTTAGGGTCACGGATTTTTGTTAAACTTTCAGAACTGTTTTCTCTGAGTGTTTTTGTAGTCATTGCCATGTTTTTGTAGTCATTGAGACCCAATGTCCATTATATTGGACATTGTCAAATATGCAACGCGTGCGAAAAAACTACGGCATTTTTTGCTCAAATATGAATTTCTTTGTGTGCTTCAACCTCTTACGAACACAAAGCAATGCTTAAATACGCTTTAAGACATCCAAAAATGAATCTAAATCCACTTACTTCTTAGGCGGCAGCCGTAAAAGCCGTTCGCGCTCAACCCCGACATCTCGAGTGCTCCTGAGAGGCGGGAAACAACCCAACTTTGGCCATATTCACTAGATGGCAGCACGGGTCCCACAAGCAGCCGAGAAAACGCTTTCCCGGAGGAGGCAAGCGCTTTGAAAGCCGTGGTGCAGTGCGTTACAATGTCCAATATATTGGACAAATGTTCCATTGCCGTGTCTCAGGAGGATATGCATACCGTCAAAAGGCACGAAAAAAAGGAACGGCCAAGACTGCGTGTGACGCGCAGCACAGTCACAGCGAAAGCTGGAAGAGCGGCCTTTTTAGAGAAAAACCAGCCCTGCCCAGATGGCGCGTCGAAAATGCACACGTGGCGCCCCCCAAACGAGTTGGCTGAAAAAGCCCTAGTAGGACAGGGCTTCTGGGCCACGTTTAAGCGCATACGGAGTACGGAACGTTGCGCGACATGTTATCGGCTGTGTCTGCTTTTGTGCCGTGTGCGTTTTTTCTGCGAAATTTACAGCACAGAACATCGAGTTTATGCGCATTGTCGAAGGCAACAGATCGGGAGCTGCGACTGGAGAGCGAACGAGCAGTGATGCCACGGGTTTTCTTGCAGTACGGCTTCGGCAGTGTCGTGTTCGCGGAAGGGTGCTTTCTCGACAGTGCGCTGCCGAAAGGACGCAAGCTCTGCACGGTAAACTATGTTTACTCTGTCGAGGCAACTGTGTCATGGTATCAACTCACATTCCCAAACTTCAGCCAAATGCCACTCGCAAGTCGAACAAGCATCGTACGACGGGAAAGTACAGGTAAGTGTTGGAATTGCGCATGCAAAAGCGCGACCCATTCGGCTGTCTGCACGTTATGTTGCCGCTTTAAATGATGATTATCTCAACATAACTGCGGATCCGTTCGGCGAAGTGGCAGCTCATTTGAGCGAATATATCACTTATATTATCGGCAGCTACAGCTTTCGTGTCGTGTTAACACGCAGGTGAGATGCCGTTTCTTTTCGCGCTTTTGTTTTCGATGTTTTGAACAGTGCTTAGAGCAGAACACTCGTGCATAATCGGTAGTTAAAGTTTTTGTAGTTCGTCAACTCACAGGTGAGAGTCCCTTTCGTATCGCGCATTTCTTCGCGGTGTTACGAACAGTCTATGAGTACTAAAAGCAGATCAGTCTTACACAACCAGTATAGTTACAGCTCTCGTAGCGTGTTAACGCGCAGGTAAGAAGCCGTTTTGTTTCGCGATTTTATTTGCGGTGTTTTGAACAGTATCCTCCTAATCAATCTTCATTTCACTTTCTTTGTAGATGACAGCGAAGCGCGAGGTGTCCGCGTCAACCTGCACTTGCAAGGCCGGCGTGAGTGCACACACGTTGCAGCGGTCGTACTTTGGGTAAACGATGCCGACTCGCCGTCGTCAACAGAATGATTACAAGCTTGGGGTCGGCCGTCATCTAAACCTGACACGTCAGTAAAGGAGCCCGTTGAGGAACTTTTTGGAGGTAGCCATAAGATGTATCCGAGCCATGTGTTCATAAGATACTCTGTGCGCGAAAAGTGAATTGCTTTGCCCACGCGATTTTTTCAGTATATTCTCTTGCTTGCATGTTTAGAACTATGTACGTGGCAATTTATTGAAATAAAATGCGCGATTCTCAACGCAATTCTACATACCTAAGCTGTTACGTGCTTGCTAAGTAAAAGTTTTGTTGTGTTTTACAGATCCAGCGTTGCCGCCACTCTTTCTCGTACGGCCTCGACGGGAATGATTAAAAGATTATGTTTGGGTGGCATCATTCTTCTGTGTGGCGCTTGTACACGCAACAGTACCTTCGGTCCCAGCGTTTTTTTGGGCGCCGATCCCCGCAGTCGACCGCGGTACTGATCGCCGTCCTACTAGCCGTATTGCAACAGGGCCGCCAGGGCGGCGCTACGTGTCAACACAAACTCCAGCGCTGGAAGCCTAGAGCGTTCTCAAAACTTTTTGGGGGCAACTACTGCATGTAAACTTGCGTGACACCCACTAAGCCATAACTCTTCCTATTTTTTGTGAAGTGGAGAAACACTCACTGTGCCATTATTCTTCGTTCGTAGAAGCGTGGTGCTTGCTACACACCCGTAAGCCCTTTACATTTCACGCCGTCTTTCCATGGTTACCTTATAGTGGTTGTGAGGCGTAATATACGGTTTGCAATGATCATTTTGTTCAACAATGATGATGACAACACAAAATAGCCGCCCAGGAGTCACATGTCTCATCTGCTGCTCTCTTGCCAAAACCAACCACATCGATTACTGAAGCACGAGGCCGTCTCTGTGGTATGTTTTCTGGAATTCGAGGTGTTGACGTGACGGATTTCATGAACTGTTGCGAAAGCGACAGTGCTCACCGACATTGAGACCTGAAGCCTAGCGAATCATTGTTGCTTGACTTACGGGTATGTACTCTAGAAGTGTACTCCTGTTCATATACACATTGATTGAGAGGTGGCGACGAAAATTCCGCCCACATGCGTTTTGATGAGGTGCGATGAGAGCGTATAGTACGTGGACATATCAGATTTCGCCTGCACGAAATGCTGTGCTATGTCCAAGACTCCAATAGGTGCATTATTTTACTTTAAAAGTATGCGTGCCCCTATTATGATATTCAGAAAGCGAATCTACAAGCCCCGTCACCAGTAAGCAGATATTTGTGGTGTTTTCAGTCAGCCTGATGGAAGTCAGGGCACCGCAAAAAACAAACTCACCACTTTTTTTTTCTGTGACGTCCGACTACGACACCGCTATAGACCAGAGCAGAGCGAATTTATCGCGTAGCATCCTATTCGCATCATGCATCCTGCCATCTACGTAAGCGTGGTGAAGCATGATCCCCGGGCAGGCCATGCCAGCAGACTCTCCACAAAACCGCAAAATTTGCAAAACTACGCCATCAGAGAGCATGTTTCGCATTTTTCTAGCCTGAAGATTCCTGCTGTCTTCATTGAACCATCAAGAAAACCTTGCTCATGCAAGCGCACAATGCCTACAGTACGTGCTGTGCAGGCTGCTGTTGAAAATTCGTCAAATACGTACGATGTCACATTGCGAAAAAAACACACAGGCTGTTGTACACATGGGTCGTAATTAACATGTAGCTTGCAAAAGAGTGAAACGACGTTTAGCTGCCGCATATTACTAGAAGATCACAAAGTTTTACGAAAACTGATGCTTTCAGCATGCATCGCACAATGATTAGTGTACGCTCTGTGGGTAGCTTCATTGAACGTGAGTGCTTCTAAAAAACGCGTGCCTTGCGCACAAGAGCGTTCATTCAGAAAGTATGACCTATAGTATCGTTCCTCGATCTCTATTGGAAGCTATCTGTGTGATATTAATCATGTAACGATGATTATCTATAACCGAAACTGCGCTAATGTTAGTTATACCGATATTGAATAGGTGGGAATCTCGCTATCTCTCGTAAAGCTGTGCTGCGTGACGATACTACCAAACTTCTACTCTTTGAGGTAGCGCTAGGCGTCCTTGTCAGACCTAAATGACATTTGCGCAAGCAATGTTTACTTGAGTGTCACCACTATGTATTATGCACAGATGGTTTGTATCCAATTAAATTTGGGCACTTCGAAAACTGGAATGAAGGCACGAAGAGCAGTCCAGCAACACTGTACCGATTCGTCCTACCTTTTGAAGGTGAAAGCTTGTAATCTTGAATACCTCAATGTCATTAAAAGCAATAAAGTATAATGCTACGTCGAAACAGTCAGAGTACATTGCTTGCATAGGCATCAAGGCAAGCCTTTGCACTCTATTTTCGTCAAATTTAAGATTAAATATAGCAAGAACAAAGTGCAACCCTACACAAAGTTGGCGTCTGCCTTCAACCAAGCTATGTGCCACGAAAATTAGGTTCGTAAAATGGATTAGGTGGGCATCACACCGGTATACACGTACTAAGTGCAATCAGTGTACTTGCGCATTTCATTCAGCTGCTAGTAATCTATGTAAATAAATATATATAATAAACATGACACCCCAAGGGACAAAACGGGCTTGGCAGATGGTAGGCCCGACGTCTGTGGCCGTTCAAAATATGACCGGCCCGACGTTGGCAAGCTAGGTCGGGCCGATCTCGTTTTTTGCAAGTGGCCGAGCTGTTTGCCCACCATCGGCAGCTGGTCGACCAACGACGTCGGGCCGATGTCGTGGACTTGGCAGTGGCTACCTCGGGCCGCACGCGTCTTGAGCACTTGCGAAGTATGGCAAAAGCATGGTCAATGCTCTTTTGCCGTTATTCACTGCTATATATTCTGAATTTAATTGATGCAGTATATATTATTTCGAACAAATGAGGGGGTCAGCTTTTTTTGGAAATAAGCAATATTCAATCCACTTAGGCTTTTATTATACAACGCTTGAGGCAAAGGAAAAGAAATGAAAACATGTTAGGTGAAGGAATGCTTCATATGTTGAGAAATTCCCTTGTTTGCATTGTCAAGGGAAACTAAGCCCCATTTTACTTGAGTGTATACATCGGGGCCTTAACATTGACAAATGCAACTGCTGCTGATGCCCTATGATGTATATTGGCACCCACCCACGCAAGGGCTTCGACGAATAAAGAATCATGCGGAATCAAATATAATTTCAGTGACCTGAATTTATTTTTCAACGGTAGAGTAAAAAATGAATGACATTTGGTCAAGGTGCCACACGTGGTGTCGTCAAGGAGACTCTACATTGATGTCGCGTTCCGTTTCTACTGCCTTCTTTCGCCTCCTGTTACGACCACTCGACCCTCGCACCGATGAGCCACCTTTTCAAAATTTTTCCCACGGGGGCCAGCGATGGTTCCTGGAAGCTGCTCTGGACGGACACTGCCGCAATAATCCATGTAACAAATTACGAAAAAAAATTGAAACTGTTTACTGACGGGAAAAGATCTGCGAAATTATTATCCCTGCAAAAGGACAAAGACACGTGCTTTTGAACTAAAATAAGCACACTTCATTAATGATAACTCAATAATTCAGTTGTCTCCAAACAACCTCACGAGCTTTCGACCGACTTTATTTGTGTACAAGTAAAACCGTGGGCGATAAGCCTTTGCAGTTATTAAGTTCATTACAATAATGATGGAGACCTGGACGAGCTTGCTGAAACAAAACCCTCAGCGTTTTCTTCGAAAAGGTGTACACTGTCATACCAACAGCATGCCGATTGCATAACTTGACACTCTTGGCCTGACGTGGCTGTTCGCCATTACGCATTGCATGTCGTAAAGTATGCCAATCATCTGTAGTCCAAGCGTGTCGGACACTAGTTCTTCGGACACGCTTTTTTTTAATGTTCACAATTATTTATGGCAAAAGAAAATGAAGACTATTGGAATGCAAAAAAAAACAAAAGAAAAAGTTCAGAGAAAACAGCAGGGCGCGCTTCGCCCATTTATTTTCTCATATGTAGACTCAGCCTTGCACAACCTTTTAGAGTTTCGGCTGTCGACGTCGTAAGCATTATCGGTATTCTGTATGTTTTGTGTACTGAAGGCTTATCAGGTGTTTAGTAGCACATAAGTTACTGCACCCATAGTAGCGTGATTCAGAAAAGGGGCTTTAGATAAGTTCTTTTTACACAAGCACATCATCTGTCGTGTTTGTAAGTCGGCATCCATTCTGTCCAAGCGTACGTAAAATATGTAATATTACTTTAGATTGCACCACTAAATAAAAACTTTTTCCTCATTATATTCCGAATAATGAGTGAAAAATTGGTGTGCTTAATCAAAATTTTGTTGAGTACGTTGCTCAATTTGAAGCAAGCATCAGCTTTGGCTTAGTTCACTCATATGAAGGAAATATGGATTGACACTTACTGTATGACAGTTAACTGTAAGGACATCTGGTTATAGTTACACACGCACGCACGCACACACTCAAGCAGGCACGCACGCGCGCGCGCACACACACACACACACATTAAAGGTGACTTAACATGAATTAAGGTTACCTTTCATAAAAATATTGGCATCATTCGACGTCATGCGCATTGAACGACGTCGATGCACATCGTACGCGTAAACCATTTATTTTGTACTTTAATTTTTTCCCCGCGTTTGAAGTAGCAGTTTGCGTCAGAATAAAAAGTCTGTGTTCAACATAATATAAATTGAATTTCTGGAGTAAGAATAACAGCATCAGTCCATACCAATCATTTCTTCTACAGAGGCACTCAGGACAAAAAATATTGTACGTAGTGGTTCATTAGTTTCTTCCATACGGCCGTGCAGTTCTGAGCACTGCACAGGCGAACCTAACGCGAATAGAGTTTCTGACTGTACTGAGTGGGGTGCCACACCCCACCTGAGCACCAAGCGATATTCTAGGGACGCTGCTCAAGCTGAACCGAATCAGAACTTGAAAAAGAGAATAATGGCTAGCAATTCGGATCAAAGCTGCTGAAATGATAAGCAAAAACAGTTTTTGCAGTCTCCGTGGAGAGCCCATGTCAAATGGCGACTCATTTAAGTGATTCGATGTGTGGCCGTTGTTGCGCGATGATCGGGTTTGTGAAAAAAATTATGAGGGATGTCACTTATCAAGATAATCGCCTGCCGTTGAGCATGCATATGTATTGTCTTTACGCAGCGCCTATCAATTCGCTGCTTCCATTTGAACGCAGCGATTTGCTCTTTTGCCTATCTTAACGTGTTTGTATTTTTCCAAAAGTTTGCGCAATGCTAAATGCCAGAAATATAATTGCCTGAAATGTCCTACCAGAGCAGCAAACAAATATGTCTTCACTTATCAAACTTCAGGGCAATTTCTCAATTTTCTCAATAAAGTGTAAACTGATTGTGCTTCTATAGACTCTTCGAAATGTTGACCTTGTAGCATATGACGGTTCGAACTTTGAAACTTAGGCTCGTAAGTTAGATTCTTTGTTCGTAGTATAGATTCGCTTTTTTATCGAATGGGTAGAATTTGTCGTGAATTATTTTTCTTTTCCTCCTTCACACGATACTTCAGGTGTGCCACAAGACAGCATTCTTGGGCTGTTCCTATTTCTGATATATTGTAATCTTTTACGTAATGGAATTTCATCATACGTGCGCCTTTTTGCGCAATACTGCGCATTATCTGTCGTTCCTTTAAGCGTACCGACGGTCATATGATCTGTCAAAAATGCCCTAGAACTTATTTCTGTTTGATTTAAATAAAAATTGACGTTTATAAATGTTAAAATATTCCTATGAGCTGCGAGCATACTATAGTGCAACATTTTTATCGCATGAATAACACTGGTATTTTGCATGGTCCTCATTATAGATATATAATTCTTAACTTGACTACCACTCAGTCGGGAAGAACACACACTACATGCATATATGGATAAGTTGTTCAGGTAATTAGGGCACCTGCGCCGAAAGTTACATAATGTTATCAACGATATTCGAAGTCTTACCCAGCATTTGTTCGACGTCAGCTTAGCTTAATTTGCTTTAATTTTAATGTTTCAGCGCGCGAGATGTACACATGCCGTGTCACATGTGAATTATATTTTATTGAAAATTAGTTCTGCTGCCGTTAAGACATTACTAAACTTTTCATAATATTTCATTTCAATTTGTATTGATGACTGTTTTAGGTATTCAAACAATCGAGTGGGGTACCTAAGGGGAGGGCGCCGCCGCCAAAAAGCGACAAAGCCGACAATACAACTAAAGATAAGAGCGGTATGCGAGTCTTTAGCACGTGTGGCAGGAGAGGAGAAAGTATTTTGCCCGAAAGTGTCAGAAAAGAAGAACAAGCCCGCCCGCCGAAATGTTTCAGCGTGAGTCGGTCGACGCAGTTCAACGAAAAGACTCGCACTCTTGTGTGCATTCAGCGGTGAATGCGGACCGCGTTTGCCGAGCAGAAGCGGGTATCGAATTTCTGTCCCGCGCTGGCCCGAAAATGGCGGGAAAAAGCAGAGGTTACCCTCTCGAAAAAAAAAAAAAAAAGAAATGCGACAACACACACTCACTTGCTTATAGACAAGTTAAACGGCGCGAGATTTTAAATTGATTGCTAAACATTTTCTCCGCGAATAATATTTTGCCATCAAACAAATGCACATTAATTTGGAAGTAATAATTTACATAGGAAACATTTGATGTTTTGCCCATAAAACGGAAAGGAGAACTAGAATTCGTTGTGAAGTTTTTCAAGTCCTCTACATAACGACCACATAATAAGCGTACGTAGGCCAGCCCAGAAACTTTTCGCAATGTATTTGACCTTTCTGTATCATGAATAGTAAATGAGTGTGATACGGGTCACGTTCAGGAAGAAAACAGGCGAACGCCATGCATGCAAGGAGGACGAAAATATAGGAGAGAGCTACACCGAGCAGACATAATCGGCATTCGAGCACCCCTTGACGGTTCTATAATTCTTGAAGTCGTCCCAACACATGGCTTCTAAGTGGCGGGTTATTTGCTGACTATATTTTTGCGCCCGCACTGCCATAGCTTTCACGCGTTACAATGAACGCGCGCTCTGAAGTGGGGGTAACGTCAGCGACGCTACGGCGCGACACTCGTTGCTTCAAATATACGCACTCGCGTGGAATATGAAGAATGCATCTTCTGAGCAACGGCGGACGTGCTCTGTCCTCTATGCGATTGAGCTTGTTTACCATGTCGCTAGTGTTAGGTCATAGGCCAAGACGGAAAAATAGGCGTGCCTGCCAGGCGGCATGGGAGGCGCTGGCTTTCCAAATTGAGCGTTTTGGCCCTGTATTCTTTCTTTCAAATCGTGCTGGAAGAATAAATACAGGTACAAAAACATGACTGAACTTTTGGGCTCACTATGTACTTAGCGTTTGTTTAAGGAACCAATTATTCTCACACCAGGCTACATGTGATTTATGTAGCAATGTTTAAACCAGAAAACCAGAGAGACCGCTTTTCTTTTTTTTTGCGAAAACGTGGTTGCATGCGCGCGTTCTTTCACGCTGCAGAGAATGCGAAGAGCCGAAAATATGTCTGCCACGAAGCGAATAAAAAAAAAAAAAAGAAACGACAGTCCTGCAAGCGCGCTCGGCCGCTAAGGCTGACCCGACGTACACACTGCCACTCTGGCCGGCCGAAAACCGCGCCCTCGGCGCAAACACCGGCCTGCTACCTGGTGCCAGCGTCGGCGGCCAAGCTAGTGCCGGTGCAGTGAGCCACGTGTGCCGTTGAAATCAACAGCTTAGGAGGGCCCGTCACATGGCCATGCTTTCACGGCCAACTAGGTCGGCACCACCCCTGCAGCCGAGCAAGGGGCGACATTGGCGAAAAGCGATGGTCGGCCAAGTTTCCTTGGGTCCTTGGTCTGAAATACTGAATATCATTGACCTTGATAACTTTACGCAATACATTTCCTCTAACATGCAGCAAGCGTTATTATATGGAAACTGATATCAGATGCAAGGCTGTTTTTTTTACTATCTGCCGGCGGGCTCATCAAACATCGCTAGTTTATTCTGAGACAGGGATAGTCTTCTGATGGTGAGCAACTTGTTTGTTTGATTCCGCATATATAAACGGACAATTCACACTTGTGTGGTACAATTTCATTAACATCATTAAGCAATGTAAATACTAGAGGCAGTTGAGCTTAGGTATATGTGTATATCGTGTACCTGAAACCTCAGAAGAAAAAGAAGATGGCTTTCGCCTTCGAGTCGTCTTAATTGAGTGCTTAAGGGACCCTGTGAATTCTGACCCCAGAGTTACGTATTACATAGTGGAGGTAGCTTACAAGGACATGCCTCTGTGACAGAAATTGCCCCTAAGCGGCAAGATTGCAGCTAAGCGGCAAGCTCACAGGATCCTTATGCATCCACCGACAATGACACACAGGTGAAAGCCATCTCTATTTTCTAGTAAGTCGATGTACTGGCCCTCCCCCGACCCTCCCGCGCCGAAAAGTTTCTGCACCTGACACGGTCTTGCACAGCCTGAAAGAATGGAGGCACTCCGCCTGATTTTGGCGTGTCTTCCTGCTTTATGGGTTGTGCCTCCGGGGAGGACAATGTCATGTGCTTACGTCACCATTGACGTCACAGTGGCATTGTCATAACGTCACATCTTCTGTTGACGCAGCATATTTTGGACGCCCAAGACTAGTTTTGCGTTTGATGAATCATCTGAACCGTTAGCCATAACCTCCGCAGTCCGTGGGTACCCAAATGGGTACATTTGAAAAATGTGCGCTGTGATCCTATGTTTGAAGACTACTTGACGAAAATTGACGTTTCTGTGAGCGGAAGCATCAGTTAACAAAATGCCCACGACATGTCCCTGTATGTCCATGTACGTGCTCGCAGTAAAAGGAAGTATGGCGGCGTCATGCGAGGATAGCGCGCGCAGTCGAGCAGGTGAGATTAGATTTTTCTTAATAAATGAAATGTTAGATACATTTTGTTAAGCAGTAAATATAAACGATCACGATAGACAAGAGAAGGCGCATGAAAATTTCGGACTTGTTGCTTTGAGTTGCCTCTGAGATAGCTTAACTTACTTACCAATGTACCCAATAGGGTACTTCAGGTCATGGCGTTGAATATACATTCAATTTTGTTTTGTGTTGCAGCCAGATTTCTCAGTGACTAGGAGGGTACAAGAGCTACTCTTTTAGAGTGATATTGACTTGTGTGATGAAGGCGACATTGTGGGTGAGCGGCACAGCAGCATTGAATGGTCAGATAGCAGCAGTGATGATGATAATGATGATGATGATGATGAAGATAATGATGCACCAGTGAGCTTCCAAGTTCAACGTTGCGGTTCGATTTTGAAAGAGGCAGACTAGGCCCAATCGAAAAGGGGTAGAACACATGCGGGTATGCGTAGGTCATAGGACGAGAAAAAAAGTAGATGTACAGCATCCCCATTGCAACAAAGCATGCAGGAACAATATGGGTGGTGTGGACCTCTAGGACACGTACGTGCCTTAATTCCGGACAGATATTCACCGATATCCATACAAAGAAGTGGCCCATCAGGCTATTTGCCCCCTTTTTTGGAACTACCGGCGATGAATCCCAGGATCGAATGCAGGAATGACTGCAAGCTCATAGATGTTGCAGCAAAAACATTCTTAACCAATTGAAGTTTAAGAACAGGTGGCGAAAACACCAATTCGCACACCTTTCAAGCAAATGCAAGAATTCCAAAATGCAGTAGGGCTAGATGTTCAAATTGGCTCATCTCTGGAAGTCCCAAAACGTGGCAAAGTGGTTTCAATACCAGTTAATGACGCTCGATTTCGCATGCAGGAACTTATTTCAGGGCGTGTGCCCCCCAAAGTTTCAGATAATATGCCACAATGAAGAAAACAGCGTGAAAACGCGCGTTAAACACCCTAAATGTCAGCTGTTTCCTTGCTTCTAAAGAAAAAATGGCTCTGTTAATTCTCACTCAGCGTAGGCCTGATGTACCCAAATGGGTACATCCATTTTCTGCTCGGAAATAGCAGTTTTTGTTTTTTCTTCTTTTGAGAAGTGTTTCGTGACCCCCAAATGCTCAAAATAAAGCGTTTATGCGAGTTCACCTTAAGTACTTTTTCCTCAGGTCTGAAGAGGTTAATAAGTGTTGTGGGATATGTTGGAAGTTCCCTCTAAGCGCGGGCGTGAACTTCATCAGATTGCATGTCACCTCCCTTTCCTAAAGCACTTTATCTGCAGCTTCTAACTTGGTCATCTCTAATACTTCTTAATTTTCTTGGCGTCCGCAGCAGCCTTCTTTTTCTGCTGCCTTATAGTTACGGTAGCCTTTCGCAGCCACCATCTTTGTCTTGACAGTTCCTTGCATACCCTGCCCTCGGCCACCGCCTTTGTCGCTACCACCTCTGAAGGAGCGGTCTTGGCCTGTGATTTTCTGGGGGATGCCGCTAAGCTCGAGCATCAGGCACTCGACAAACATCATTTTCAGTGCGGTGCAAATGCCGCATGCACTCGTTTGCTTGCTTGGCGGTGCTCAAAATTATACAGCACGCGGCGGTAGTCTTTGCGTTGGTTAAAACCTTCGCTGCCTTTGCCTTCGGTGTACTGGTTTTCTTGGGCTCGACTTTCTAGCCTTCGGTGGCATAAGTCTCGGTTTCCACCGCAGCCTTGATTGGAACGAGAGTCCTTGTGCCCTGTGAATTTCATACGAAGTATATAGTGGGAAGTCTGGCCCTGCTATTGTTGGGCAACCTTGTCTTCGTGTTTACGGCTTTGAACGCACTTGTGACTGTGTTTATAGTTGTTCATTGGCTTTTATTTTGGATAAAAAAAGGCGTCTTGTGAAACTCGTGAGTGGCCAAAATGCATGAACTTGGTGAAGTGGCACAGATGCACTTTTGCTGAACTTCAGGACATTTATTTCACAACATAGTTGCTCAAGACCGCTGATACACGGGGTCTGTTCGATTGTCCTGAACAGTTTAGCAAGCAGTGCCCTTTATCATTAGTAGCAAAATGCTTACAAGGGCAGCACTGGTTTGCAATTTTCCGCGCCCTCTTAGCCACGGCGCTAAATTTTTGGTGCAGTCATGCGAGGGTGAAGTAGCGGTGCAGCCGGCGACAGTTGAAACAGACGACGTCACTTTTACTGCGCTCTCGCGCAGAGAGAAACGACTGCGGTTTCATTTGCTTTACTTCAACACAAAGTAACTGTAGTCATGCTTACAAACAAAGGCATTCATTTAACTATTCTTTCACATAACATTTCTATACTTCTGAACTATATCGACAATATACTTCCGCCTCCGGTGCTCAGCGACCGAGCTTGAAAGGGCGCGCATCGGCCTGATACTTTCAGCTGCACACCTTGTTCACCCTTGCCTCGCAGCAACTTTGGCTTCTTCCAGATTTGCGTGAGTGGCGTCCATTCAAGCAACCCCCTGCGGGGCCACCCCCCACTTGTCACAGACACTTGTGACTGGCATGCCCCTCTTCCCGATGTGAAGCGAACGGAGTGCGAAGAGTGGAAGGATTCCTTGAAGGCGCTTGAGAACTTTCATGTGCCTCGTATATATGTACCCGCTTCGCTATCTACGGTAAGTCGGAGGGAAGCGCACATCTTTTCGGACGCCTCAAACAAGGCAGTAGCCGCCGTGGCATATCTAAAGATCACTGACAAGAATGATGCGTGCCAGGTAGGGTTTATAATGGCCAAACCTAAACTGGCGCCACGTTCTGAGCACACTGTTCCTAGGCTCGAGCTCTGCGGTGCTGCCTTGGCAGTGGAGCTGGCAGAGCCCATACAAAGAGAAATGGATATTACATTGAAGTCTGTAGTTTTCTGCTGTGACAGCAATGTCGTCCTCGGCTATATACACAGTGAGACGAGGAGGTTGTATGTGTACGTCAGCAACCGAGTGCAATGCATTAGGTGATCGACTCGGCCAGATCAGTGGCGTTATGTTCCGAGATGTATTAATCCTGCAGATCTTGGCACAAGGTTTTTGACCGCATCGAAGCTGCAGAGTCAGTATGGCTAACTGGCCCAGCATTTCAATGCCGCCGCGAATAGTGTTAAGAGATCTTACAGGGACGGTTTTAACTCGTTGGTCCTCACCATGATGCTGACATGAGGCCTCAAGCAAGCATCCTTGCAACCACTGTGATCATGCGAGGACTCGACGCCAGGAGGTCCGAACATGTTTGACACGTGCGGTGGTAGTTCTCATACGTGGAGCGAGCAACATTCCTAGCCGCAGGTCTGTTGAGGACAATGGTTCACTGAGTCCGACGCGACCATCTGTAGAACACCTAGCTCGATGAAAGGCTGTCGTATTACGTTCTCTGCAGCGCGAAGAATTCTGCGAATAAATAAAATGCTTAGATCAGGGGAAGCGCATCGCAAAAATTGGGCTCATTGCGGAAGCTGGATCCATGGATTGATCCCAATGGGATGCTGAAGTGACCTCAGTGGAGCCAAGACGAGTCGAAACCCATTATCATCCCCGGTAATCAGCATGTGGCCATGCTCATTATGTGGCACTGCCACGAGGAGGTGACGCATCAAGGTCGACACTTTACCGAGGGTGCGATACGAGCAGCCGTCTTTTCGATTACTGGGGCTAAACGACGAATTTCTTCGTACATTCAGAAATGTGTTACGTGTTGCAAGTTGCGGGGAAAGCAACAAGAACAAAAATGGCAGACCTGCCCACAGAGCGGCTCAGCACAGAGCCTCCCTTGACGTGCGTGGGTCTCGATGTTTTCGGACCATGGCACGTAACTGCACATCACACTGGAGGCGGTGAAGCTCACAACAAGCATTGGGCTGTATTGTTCACGTGCATAACCGTTCGAACAGTGCACCGAGGCGTCCATGGAATGGACGCTTTAAGTTTTATAAATGCCCTGAGAAGATTATTTGCCATTAGGGGGCCCCGCAAAGGAGTTTCGCTCTGTCTTTGGCACAAAATTTGTGGGAGCTTGCTCAGAACTGCAGCTAAACGTGGGTAGCCAAGACTCCAAAAAAGTCAACACGTTTCTGTGAGGCTTGGGGTGAACTAGGGTATTTAATCCTCCGCACGCTTCGCACATGGGTGGAGTGTGGGAAAGAATGATCGGCATCGCGCGCCGCATCTTAGACTCCATGTTGTTAGAACACTCTCGGCCGCCTCACCCACGAACTGCTCACTACATTTCTAGCTGAAGTAACGGCCATCATAAATGCGAGGCCTCTCGTTCCAGTCTCCCCAGACGTCGAGTGCTGCGACATTCTGACACCTGCGATGATCCTAACCCAAAAGACAGGTTCGAACACCCTGGTACTTGGTCACTTTGACTGCAATGATTTGCACAGACGTCAGTGGCGCCAAGTCCAGTGGCTCGCCGATTGTTTCTGGAGCCGTTGGCGGCGTGACTTCTTGAGCACGCTGCAGAGTCGCCGGTTGGCACCACACCTGCTGTTCCGCACCCAGGCGGAACAGCAGGTGTGGTGACCTAGTTCTGCTCAAGGGCAAGAACGTCCGCCGCAAGAGTGGCCTATGGCACGTGTGGTGAAAACGTTTCCCAGTGCGGATGGGAAACTGCGAAAGGCTGAAGTGAAAACGGCAACCGGCGGTGTAGCGAAGACATTCTCCCGACCAGTGACCAAAACTGTTTTCCTCATAGCACACGATGACTAATGCACTGTATTCCTTATAGCTTGCATAGAGTGGTATCACACGATACCAGGCGGGGAGTGTGTTGGAACCATGTTCCGGGGCCGCTGCAGCTGCGGTTTCGTCTCACTGTGTGATTTTCCAACCTAGTTGCGAGCACCCAGACTTGTATGTTCCCTCCCTCTCTTTTCTTTTTTGTCTCACACAGGTCTTGCACCGTGTGGCAGCGCCGCCTTTGACGCATGGTTATGACATTAAATATCAGTTTTAATATCGGTTGTCACCGTCCGTCATCTGCCGGATGAGTGGCCGCTACAGAGGCGCATGCCGTGGAATCGGAATTAGGTGGAGAGCTACCATGGTTTGGGAAAGTACTTCGGTCTCATATCCATTTCAGTGTATCTCATAACTCCATCCTGTGAAAGTGGCACGGGCCGTAAGTCCGCACGTCCTACCTGTTCCTATGCTAACAAATAGGCTGACCCTCCTATGGGCGCCATCTTGGATCGTACAGCGCACAACCTATAGTTCGTGGGCATGGCGATTACCACTACGCCACGCTGCCACATGTTTCGCGTTTTACAGAACGACTAGTGAACAAACTAACACACCGTTTAACTTCAGCGTTGTATGTCACATACTCGAGACAGACACGATCTTCACCTGGTACTAAAATTTGCATATTTATTAAACTTCAGAAAACAGTTGACAGTAACGATTGGCATGTCGATAATGCCAACGCAAAATGTCTGTTACAATTCACAACTGCCAAGATTCATATCCGTTTCTCGCTCTTTCCAAAGGGCCACATGTGCAGAGGCTTCGTGTCGACTCTAGGCTCATTCGATAAATACGCTCGCATACTTGATTGAAAACTCGGATGTTCTTTCGCGCAACGCACAGCGCGGCCGTACCAGCGCACTGACCTGTGTACCTCTGTCGTTAGGTGCAATTACATAACGGCTTGGAAACAACGAATGCAGTGCGCGGAAACAATATGTTATGATATTGGTTCAGAAAGGCGTACGAATCAACAAACCTGTATTCTCGCGTACGGGCCAGAGAAGTGGCTGCGAGTGTGACCGGTAGCCACCGGTGACCGGAGGCGTTTGCTGGAAGCTCGTCGCATCGATGCTCATCGCTCGTAGTGTGGACGCTGTACACAAAAAAATGTTTCATTAAGGGTAACCGATGCCACAGCTGTGCTATTAAATCATTCGTACTCGTCGGATTCGTTTATCCTGAAACCGAGAAGCGCCGATGACACCTAAACGGTCTTGGTCGCTACGCTAGGCCTATAGTTTGATAGAAATCATGGTGGTAGAATTCGATGGTGGATGTCATACTAGGTGCGGCTCATATCGACGTATGCCGATGGTGAACGATTGTGCATTTTAGCTACGCACGCGATTTCATTGTTACCTTAAAGCAGAGCTGAGGTACTGAGTGTGCAAGACTTTCCAGAGTTGTGTTTCTAGTATGGTGATATCAAGTGCTGGCTATTTATGGTCTAGCTGTTGGAAGGTCTCATTAACTTCTAAAATTGCGCGGCTATGTAACACATTTACTGTCGCTCTTCACACCGACACCTCGAAACGTGTAACCAAATACAATATAGCACCACATTGCGGATGTCAAACGGATATCATTACGTGCACAAAACGTGGATCATGGATTCGTCGCGCCACAAGAAGTGAGGCGGTATTTGCACCGCACGCATAAAAAAATGTTTGCTAGAAAGCGTAATGATCGGCATTGCCTTCTTGGGACTGTTAACACATTTGTCTGCACATTTGAGAGGGAAATGTTGAAAATGATAGTGATTTCAAATACTGCGCTATGTGCATTTCCTTCACGTCACCATCATCCACCACGTTTCCACTATGGTACCGTCACCCAGCTTGTTCACCAAGCCATCCACCAAATATATTTTGCATCGCTGCCATCCGCAAGCATTTTCCACTGTCACCATCATTGGCTCTCCACCACCACCATCTGGCATCATTTTTCCACTCTCGCCATCACCAGCCATTACAACCACCACACCTTCCAGCTTATCCACTATCTTTTCCACCATATCCAGCAACGATTCGAGCATCCACCAACCCAGGATTCTCAATAGGGTATTTTGACATTTCCTCTGTATAAATGCGTCAGATTTCTATTTTCTTTGAAATACCTTGCGTTTGTTCACGTTATTCAACACGTTCCATTTTTTTTTCAGTTGCATTGAAGTTGTGTATTTGGATATATGCTGAACATGTTTATGTGTGCGGGTTTTTAGTGTTACTACTGCCATTTGAGGACCTTCAGGCAAATTCAAGCTCTATAGCGCAGCTTTCAGCCTGAAGGACCCCCCAACCATTTCGTTGAAAAATAAAAAACATTTCTGATTGCTGATTCTTTTCCGCAATCCAGTAAGTCAACTGGCACAAGTAACAAGCAAACGGTAACCCTAATTGATCATGGTTTCAGCAATATCAAAGTCGTAATTGTGAGTGGATTGTATAGTCTTCCTCGTTCTCACCCTTCGCCAATTTTCAGGGTGTTTGATATCCATAATGTCAAAAATACAGTTGACACTAGTCTTGTAACTTACCTGGATTACAAAAAAGTGAGAGATAAAATCACAGAGGCCGACTTAGAAGACATTTACAGCGAGAATATACATAACGAGTTTTCTAATATAGTCAGCTTAACTACGAGTGTGATAACCCACTGTAGCACTGCATATACGTTGTCGCGTTGTTGTCAAAGCATCAATCTTCCTTCGAAATTTAATCTACTATTCTAGGATAGACTTCGACGGCAGCTCATCGTATACACACCGATGGAACTTCTATTGTCCGCAGTAAATTAAAAAGTTGGGCGAGTTTCTATTGTCCGCCGCCCACCGTACCATGCATCTTCTACCGAACGTAATATAATTGACAAGCACATTGCCGACATGCTCAAGCAAAACATCATCCGCCCCTCCCAAGCCCTTGGTCGTCACCTGTCGTTCTTTTGCGCAAGAAAGACCACTTGGTGCGATTCCGCGTCGAACTACCGTCGTTGAACAAGATAACGAGAAAAGGCGTATATCCCATGCC